>OX451218.1:85038205-85253316 GCA_949628195.1 Phasia obesa
GTTACCGTAAACAATTTACATAAAATTAACAAATACATCACGGGAGTCGAAAATCTGCTACATACTTACACACACATACAAATATATCAAGGAATTATTTCAGCAGCCAACTTAACAAATTACCGCAAAATTTAATGACTCTTTGCATCAAATAAAACGAAACGTAAAATAAAATAAAATGAAACGTTTAATCAAACCCAACAGGCAAAAACATTTTATAGCAATTTAATTTTATGACTAACGTTTTATAACAAAATAAAAAACTTCATATAAAAAGTAAATTACCAACATCCCGTTAAAGAAAATAAATGTGAAACTGCAAAAAGCGACGTGGCTTAGATGCCTACAAAAAATATAAAAAAAAAATAAATAAAATCTCTACTTTCGAATGGTGGCGAGAGCTGGAAAACGCCTTTAGAAAGTGGATTATCTTTCACGCATATTAATTCAAACATAAATAATAATGATTTTGTCATTAAATCAGGCAACTTTTTGTGGCCAGAATAAATAAACTTGTTACATTAAAAACGTCGAGAATATTTTACCCTGCAAATGCTGGCTATGTGCAACTCCCACAAGGCACAGGTGTAAATTGCTATTGCTATGAAAAACAAATAAAACTTTCTTTGCCAAAAACACCACAGCTGAACACTTTCGATGCTGCAATGCTCCTTGGCTAACACCAACAACATTAACGTAAAAACAATTGTCCAAGTCAGTTTCATCTTGTTGGTTGATTACGTTTTAGAGTAAAAAAAATACTAAAAGCAAAAATATTTAACAGGCAACAGCGAAGAAAACTTTTGAAAACTGCATTGTGTTCGTTTTCACTAGCGGTAGCCAGTTTAAGATGAGCAACAGTTTCCATTTTAACGCCTCATTAACTTGACTTAAACGTAGCCACATTGCAATTATTGGAGTCAGCTAGACTATAGGCAGAGGCGTGTAAGAGCTGACATTCAAAAGGTTTGAGATAATTTGTTTGACAAATTAGTTTTTGCAAAAAAGTTCCTTAGAGAACAGCATAAAATTGGGCAAAAGTAAACAAGCCTTACAATGAAATGAGCTATTTTTTGTGGTTTAACTAATATTTGTTTCATGTCATTGTTGTTTTTTGTAGCATGGGAACGTTTATAAAAATTGCAATACTTTCGTCACGATTCTCTTTGCTGTCGTCTGCAGTATTTAAGCTGGATCTTGCATATTCGGTGGATCTAGAACGAGATCTGGAGTCACAATGAAAGAAATTGGATTTACCCCTCCCGCCATCATAACTCATTATAACTTTGGTCAGATTGTTGCATAATGTACACAACAACACGTGTACGTATACACGCAAAGAAAAAATTTGGTTATCGTATGGAACGATATTATATTCTCTGTAACAATGTATGATTGCGATGAAAAAATTTTAGTTGTTTGTAAAATCATTTTGGTCACGATAAACAAGGTTTGGTTACCACACCCAAAAAATTTAAAATGGTTGGTTTTATTTATAAAAATTTTGGTAAACTTCTAACCACAACCAAAGTTTTTTAATGTTTCAAAAATAGTATATTATTTTTAACCATAATATATTATTAATAAACATAATATGTTAACTTTATTTCTGTGTTAGTTTGTATTCATCGGGTTAAGCTTATTTTTTGTTAAATAGATTGTTAAATTTAGGCTTAAGTTCTTTTATTCTCTGACTACTAATATCGGGTGGTTAAATTGAATGTGAACCACACCTAAACGTTCTTTTTTTTCTGCATATAATTTGAAATTTCTCAATTTATGACTAACTCAATTTGAACCACACAATCAAGTAACGCGTTCAAGTTATTCCGGCTTATTATGAAAATGGGCGTTCAAATCAAAATGCATATCGTGCACTTCGTGATTTTTTCGGTCAATTTAATCGTCCAAATTTTCGTACAATCGGAAAAATCGTGCAAAAATTTTAGCAAACCTGGTCTGTGGGAGATGTGATAACACCAGTGCATGCTCGTACAGCTCGTACTGCAGAAAATATTGTTGCTGTTCGCGATAGTGTGGCTGAAGAATTGTCCACCTCAACTCGTCGTCGTGCCCAAAAATTGCACCTCTCACGCTCGTCGTTGATGAACATTATGCATATAGAATTGCATTTACACGCTTACAAGGTGCAATTGACTCAAGAACTAAAGCCTCTTGATCATTCCAAACGTCCTCAATGACCAGAATGGTGGCAAGAAATGGCAACAGTAGATGATCAATTTTCGAAGAAAATCATCTTCAGTGATGTGACACATTTTCACCTCAGTAGATTCGTCAATAAACAGAATTGCCGCATTTGGGCGAACGATAATCCAAGAGTGATTGTCGAAAAACCAATGCACCCACAAAGAATGACTGTTTGGTGCGGTTTATGGGTGGGCGGCATCATTGGGCCGGTCAAGCAGTTACTGTGAATGGTGTTCGCTATTGTGAGATGATAACGAACTTTTTATGGCCCGGATTGGAAGATATGGATGTGGACGATATCCGGTTTCAACAGGATGGTGCCACTTGCCACACAGATAACGAAGCAATGGCTCTTTTGCGCGACAAATGACCGCCAAGATCATCTGATTTGACACCGTTGAATTGTTGTTTAGGATGAGATAATTCGGCACATTTACGGCATAGAACCTCAATTATACCTCAGAGTCATCGAAAATTTGGAGATTTGGATGGAGGTGTGCCGCCGAGGTCGCGGCGGCAATTTGGCCACTAGTTTGTTCCATATATAATTTAACCTTACCAATATTATCAAAATAAAAATAAATGACAATAATTTCCTAAATAATTTGTGTTTTATTCAAAATCAACATCGGCCAAAATTTAAATTAAAAAAAAATTGATACATAAATTATATGAAACTGATACATAAATTAGCAAAACTGAAATCGTTGTTAAAAATAATAAATTAAAAAAATTTCATTATAAAAAATGTTCCCATATGATACATAGTTTCTAACCATAAAATAATCGCCTAATTTAACCATAATATTATAATGTTGAATAATAATATGGTTTGAATACAACCATATAAGTTAATTATAATGCTCTTAGATTATGGTTACCTCAACCATGTATTTTCCTTGTGTGTACGACACCCAGGTCCAATAAATAATATAAATCTCTCAAATTATTATCTAAATTGGACTTCCATAGTAAGCAATACTCCATATAGCTCATACAGAAGTAATATTTTTTTTTTTTTGCTACTATAAAGCTTTTATATTGCGCACATGCACTTTGTTGTGTAGGAACACAACAATGTAATTTTCGTCGATTAATCGACTAAGACTTTTAAATTATTCGAATATCTGAAATTAATCGCGCAGATTAAAAAAAATCTATCCAATGAAAAAAGACAACCAAACAAAATTGATTAATAATATATTTTATTAACTTTTAGCATAAATAATATGAAGTGATTTCATAGCTTTTCGGTAATATACAAAATGAGCCTGGAGGTTGTGGGTTCGATTCCCAAAAAAAAATCCACTACAACGAGTGAAGGTTATAGTTTAATTTGTAATTGTATTGTATTAAAAAGTATTTTATTTTGCTAACACAATTAAAAATATTTAATTATTTTCATTTGTATAAATAGATTTTTGTTATACTGCATGTTGTATATTTAATATGAATTGCTTTTCATATCAAAAAGTAATTAGCTTTTTCCGAATAATTTGAAATAAATTGTCCAAGCTTTTAAATCTAAAAGAAAGATATAATGATAAATCGAAATGTGAAAAAATCAATATCAAGAGAAATTTAAATAATAATATAAATAAAAAGGAAAAAGGTTTCCTGATGATCTGGCCTGAGCAACCAGTAAAATACGTATAGGGACTAGCTCTTTCGCCCAACAAATAAATTGCATTTTTATTATAAAACGTTATGGATAATTAGCATAATATTAAATAATTAAAATAATATTTAGTTTTGCTCCCCTTCGAGACGTATGCTCCTGACGACCAATACTGCACCACATAAGCCAACTACTATTTAGTCCTACTGTGTTGTTTATTAAATTTGTGGAAATATGAATGAAATAGTATATGTATTTACGCGGTGTGTTCAAAAAATTGTGCGCTACGTTACACCCATCCACAAAATATAGAATAAACTCTTGAAAGAAAATTATGGCTAACGTTTAATTTGAAAACGCACGCTATTCTCACGACAATACTGTTTCAGTTTATATGCAACGTACCACGCCCAATGTTCCCAGACAATCTTGTTTTTTTTTTGCTAGACTATACGTAATAATACAATAATGATATTTTACTTTTTATTGGAGGTACCACTGCCACTATCCTAATCCAGTCTATATTTTGCTAGACTATATTTACATGTTTCTGAGGATCACTCGTGTAAAGTTTCAAGACTCTACCTATTATAGTTATCTAGGTACACTACTAGGTACACTGTCCACTGTCCCAATCTATTGTAAATTTTGCTAGACTATCTTGGGGGTTACTTGTAGAAAGTTGCAAGGCTCTACCTATTGCAGTTCTCTAGGTACACTGTAATAATTTTTCAATTTGTATGGGAGGTACCACGCCCACTATACCATTCCAGTCTATGTTTAGAAAAACTATGTATATTAATAAGGTGGTTCCTCGTGGAAAATATCAAAGATCTACCCATTATAGTTCTCTAGGTACGTAAAAATGGTCTTGGTCATATTTTTTTCTATAAAAACCTAAGTTGGGTTATGATAAAGACATATAGATTTTAATTTATGTTATACTATTACGTAGGGATATTATCGAAGTTGACCCCTAATATTATGAGTTTTTTTTACCGCTTTGTAGGTTAATGATTTCTAATAGATAATTTACTACTACGTTAGTTTCATTAAGTATCGTGCTATGAATTATTTAATTATGAATTAAATAAAAAATGAGTTCAAATATATGTATAAATGATTATAAAAAATCAATTTTTTGTAAAAAGAAGATCTTTTTTAATAAATTTACTTTCATATGCATCCTTAAAAGATTCTTCCTCCTCAAAAGTATCAACAGATAATAATGAAAAATCTTCTTTTGTTATCAAACCTCACACTCGAAAGGGAATGTGATGCAAACTTGCGATGAAAGGATCAGAAGAAATTAAGAGTCGATTGAAAAGATCTGTATTCCTGTCTGCTCTCAATGTTTTTCTCGTAAACAGCTCTCTAAATATCCTCGTGTCTTTATTTCTAACTTCTTCAGCTTTTTCTGATAGCTGCTTATAGGAAGAATGCAAGACCATATTATGTCTTTTCCATGAAAAATGATTTTATTTTTTACTTTTAAGTACAAATTTCGTGTGACCACAATACAAATTTCATAAGCATTTTCATTAATAGGGTAACCACTACCTAAAGTTTTCGAAATAATATTAAACCGTTTAATTAGTTCTTTATTGACACCAGTGATATCTGAACTCTTTTCTGCTGTTCTAAATAACCGTCATTCGTATTACTTTCTTGTTGTGTTGGCATGTCTACAAGCAACCCCATCTCATTTCGAAATCTGTGTTGAATATTTTTTTTCTTCACCCACTATTGCTTTATTTTCCTGTCGTCGAGCTAGCCAGGTCATATATATATGCTATGTGAAATACACACTCTGTAAAATGGATCCTTGAATGTAGCGAAGACATTTTAAAGGTTAAAGATCTTTCATCCACAATTTTGTTTAAAATCACAGAAGGTTTATTTAGTTCACTCGGTTTCGCATCAACATTTGAAACACGACAGATCTTTCTCAAGTCTGGCGGAATCTCGCTTTCCCATTTTGCGAAACAGAGTTGAATCTAAAAGACTTTGTATCTTATTTTTTCGATCTTTCTCTACAGTTATCAAAGTTTTTCAGTTTTCTTCCAACTTTTTTACGACTTTTCGGTTGTACACTTTCAGGCAATACATACGGTTCGTCACGCCAAACTGAATGTAATTTTAAAAAACGGTCACGATGCCTTCCACTTTTTATCCATGTTTTGTTTAGCTTAAAACAAATAATATTTATGTATATTATTTGTTTTATGTATATTATTTGTTTTAAGATTAAGATTTGTTTTTACGTTTTCTGGTATATCTTGAAGACCATATCTAATCATTATTAATGTCAATAAGACCTCCTTGCGATATATTTGGGGAGTTTTTACCTATTCTTCAAAAACTTCCATTCGCGAAAAAAAAATGTATGGCGCTCACAAAAATGCGAAAAATGTTTTTAATCTAACTTAAAGTGAACACTTGAAAGATAACCCAAATAAAGTTTTACACCGGAACTATCCGGCATAAACAACTTCAACTCTACTTAAAAAAGGAAAGATTTTATTTTTTGCACTTTGTGAACTCACAAAAAAAATTGTTTTTAATTGCTTACAATAGAAATAATTATTATAAATTAAAATAAAAATTGCAATATATTTCCTTGAAATATAGCCCAATAATAATAAAAAAAAAATTATGACAATAAAATCACCGTAGCCAAGGCATCAAGGCACATTCATCAGGTAACCTCACTAAGAAGGGGAAATAATAAGGCGAAAATTTTTAATTTTTTTTATATGGAGTTTGATAGTTCAACTTCCATTTAAGGGAACTCCATATAAAAAAAATTTAAAAATTTTTGCCTTAATATTTCCCCTTCGTAGTGAGGTTACCTGATGAATGTGCCTTGATCAGAAACCAAAGTCATTCAAAAAATACGCTTCTTTTCGAAATCGAATGCACTTGTTAACAACAACTGACTTTAAAGCTTACTTTTTCCTAATCAGAGCTAAAAACAAAAAATGAATTACAGTTACCTATTATATTGAGAAGCTCATTAAAGTATCAGAAGGAATTTCGGCAGACATTTCTTTTTAATTTTTTCCAGCTACATTTGTTATTTACCACACTGTGCGTTGTGGCTTAGTGGCTTAGATTAATCCATTCAGTCGGTTTCTTTAATGTACATTTGTGTTCACCGAATATGGCTACATCGGCATCTTCTTCAACTGCCTTAATTACTAAAATAAATAAATAAAATGGAATAAAAAATAAAAATTTTAATAAAATACTAAAATTTCCCATCACGTTTTAAACACACCTCGCAGATTTCTATTATACTTACCTTTAGTTATTTCAAAAATATCGCACAACAATAAAAGCCAACTTTATAACAACAATCCTGTTACGTTACAACTACGGCTAGCGACAATAACAACAACAACTATAATAATAATTTAGCAATTTTAGTTCACTTTAATTACCCGCCACATTTCATTTTCATCCATAAAGTCACGTGAATCTGTACAATTAGATGTGATGGTTTTTTAAATGGCCAGGATGGAACATTAAGGAGTTTAAGCAAAAAAAGGAGTGAGAGGGAGGAAGGGAAAGGCAAGCAAGTTTTTTCTTACACTTAATGGTAGACGTAGCTGTTTTTATTTTTGTTTTTGTTTTTTAGACATTATGATAAATATTAAAGGATATTGTCTTCCTTTCTGTTTACTTACAAACATATTGTTATTGTTGTTGTTTTTATTAGTATTGCTTGCAACACAGCGAAAGAAGTTAAATTGAAAAAGAAAAAAAGAAAAGTTGGTAAATAAAGGTATTTTTCCTATTTAGTGTTAATAAGCCATTGGCTGACTTGGTGCTTGGCTTTTTGTTTTTTTGTTAAAATTACCAAAGATGGTACATCAGAGTCAACAGCTAAGAGGAGCAGTTTTACCATCGTCATCATTTAATGATGTTTCTTTTTTTAATTTATTTTGTTTGTTGTTTTTATTTAATAAACAATGTGTGTGTTAATGACACTTCTTGTGTTCTTTCAGGTTTTTCGAAAATTAACCACGAAGATGTAATTAAAACAACAACATCTCAACACAAAAAATAAAATAAAACAAACGAAAAATTAATAGAAGCGATGTCGGCACATTGTCTGCACTTTGAGACGAATGAAAATTGTATAGTGTGTTGGCTGCAACGGTGAGTAAATATTTGCAATAATTAATATAGTTTTACAATGCTTTAGTATCACTTCTAGAACTAATGAATCTTCTTCTAAAACCTTTTTGGCATTCTAATTCAGGCTTACAGGTTATTTCAAATTTCTTGAGTAGTAGTTTTGTACTTATTCTTACGAATTTTTATACAAATCAATTAAAAATATAATTGCTCATTTCACAAGCTCCCTTGTATCGTTTAAAGTTTATATAAATACACTTTAACTCAAACAGCTCGTGAGCAGGCTTTGAAATTGTAGTATTGTATCCAATGCACATTCATCAGGTAACCTCACTAAGAAGGGGAAATAATAAGGCGAAAATTTTTAATATTTTTTTTATATGGAGTCATGGTATAATAATACAGGTATATGCAAGGCGAATTCAATAAAACTGAGCAACCCGTTTTTACCCGACTGTGTCAAAATATTTTACTAAGATATAAAGAAAAATGTAAATAACATGAGCTGTGTTTGCAAACACTTGCATGAAAAATTATTCTTTATAATAAAAATAATTAAACATTATAATAAAAATAAAACTAGTTTACATAGAAATAGGTATAAAAAGAAAGTTAAAATTTATAAAGATCAATCTCTAATAATTCATTTTGTTCAAGATTAAAATTGCGTAAGTTCAGTTTTCAAAGTTATTCTGGTTGTTAACCTGTAATACCCATAATATAAAGATAACCAAGGCACACTGTCAGTATTCTAATGACCCTTTACATTGTGGGCTTCAATATACGACTGCTTTACGATTCTGTAGGACCCTGCAGATATAGGAAAGACAACTAAATAAATGTGCAGTATTTGCGAACTAAATCTAACGACCCTTAAGCATATATGTCTGCTTTAAGCAAGTCAGGAATTGATTGGGCTGCATATGGCCCTAGCAGCCTAGAACTTATTTAAATTTAGTTGAAAAGTTTTACTTAAAAACATATATGTATGTATGTATATATATTTTTTCTTTTCTTTAAGTACACATTTCAAGTTAAATAAAGGTTTGAATAAAATACAGCAAATAGTCCAAAATGCAGTGAGTAACATAAAAAATTAAATTTTTTAATTATTATTAATTTTTAAGTGCGCGAACAGAGTTTTTTACAAGGTTTGACATTTTCAGATAAGCAAATTTAAACAGCTGTTCTAACAATTTTACCTGTATTATTATGCCATGTGGAGTTTGATAGTTCAACTTCCATTTAAGGGGAAAAATTGTAAGTTTAAATGTCAAAATCCATTGGAAAAATTGATTATTTTCGCCTTAATATTTCCCCTCAGTAGTGAGGCTACCTGTGATTGTATCGTTGCCTTGATAGTATCGTTTTTTTACTCAAAAAATAATAATACTCAAAATACAATAAATATTTTCAAAACCAACGTTACCATTTTTGGATTTTTTCTCTCAAATTTATTAGATCTTTTTTGGATTTTTAGAATGGTAGGCTATAGCTAATTTTAGTAAGATTGAGAAAATATATTACTTTTGAAATAGTTTTTATTGTAAAAACTACTATTTTTACAACATAAAGAAAATAGAATAGCGCACAAAAACCAAAACTTAACTGATAAGAATCTTCGAGTTCACCGGAGGAGATATATGTATATTTCTTAAGTTAGTTCTAAGACAGATAAATAATCTCACCAAAGAATTCCAATCAGAAAGTTATTGCTAACAATATTTATATTCAAAAATAAATTCTATATTTAAACCAATTTGAGTAATTTTTTAAAAAATAATTTGGTCATTAGTAACAATACTGAAATTACTTGGACAATTGAAAATTGCCACATAGATGTCTTTTGGCTTAAAATCCGAAATATGCATTGATAAAAATTTTAATTCGAAGAAATTTTTGAATGAAATTAAAAATATTAAAACTTGTATTGTAGTAACTAACCAAAATGACTCTAAATTCGGTTTTATGGGTGAAGATGACAAATTTTTACAAATAATTACATCTTCCATAGTATTTTCTACAGAAAGTTTGACTGTACTGTTCCGAGTTTAAATATTTTGTAACCTTACAATTTTGCTTCCCATTTTTTTATAATAAAATCATACTTTTACTAATTGCATGTGTATGCATTCAGATATTTGTTGTAAAGGATTATAGTATATTAAAAAAATGGTAAAATAACAACTTTTAGCAATGGCAACGTTGTTCAGAATAATAAAATGAAATTGAATCATGCATGGGAAGTAGTAATTACAAATATAGTAAAAATAATTTTTACTCAATTTGTAATTTTAATATAGATTGAATAAATTTGCGGTGTAAAAGCACTATAAATATATAACATTAAATATAAAATAAAATAAACGCAAAGATGATTACATATTACAAATATTTTCATAATCTATTCAAATAAAAAACATAGTCCCATGTATGGTCTCGATACAATATTTTCAAAACATATGAAATGAAATTTTTCAAAGCAAATTACTAACAACAAACATAAACTATTGTAAAATAAGTTGACGATAAACCCTATAGCATGATAACAGGGGCTTGTGAATTTAAAATATAGGAAATTAAAACACAAGAATATTTTGTATATCCAATAATAATTTTAAGTATATTTTCTTCGAAACCCTTAAATTCTGTTGCAAAAAGGAATAACTTCTTAAGTTGACTTAAGCTTTTAAGTTTTGTTATCGTGAATTAATCATTATGTGAATATTTAAGAAAGTTATTTCTTAATTTATAAAATCCCAACAGAAAGAAATATCCTTAACTGCAATGGGAATAAACCATAAAGAACCAGCTGCAAAGCCATAAAGTGGTCTTTTTCAAAAATCTATACATATAACTAAATGAAAAAAAGATAATTTCACAAAGGTCCAACTTGATTATCAAAAACAACTATGCTTGTTGTCGAAAAACCCATGAAAGTATGGTAGTTTTTATTTACCCGACCACGACTCACTATTCTTCACAATCGTACGATTTAATCACAAAAAAATCAGACAAAATGTTAACTACTCTAAAATTCGCTTCAATATGGCATTGCACAGTGGGGAAGAATCAAATAATTTTGGAAAAAATTCAGCCATTTGAATCAATCGGGCAAATGTCCTTTGCAACATTAAAGTAAAGTAAATCATACAATTCCCAAAATAAAGAAGGAAATTCACAAATTTGGAATTTTTTAGTCTTTTGCTCATAAAGTCCACATATGGACTAGGGATCATGAGAAATACTTTCAGCAATGATTAGCATAATACATAGCTTTTTTATACCAGTCTTCTTTTCCCACATCCAGCTTTGGGTTTTAAAACATATGGGCAAAAATCAAAATTTTTATATAAAACTAGCTGTGCCCACATATTTTGCTTGATTTTGCTTTGAAAGTAATCCAAGTATTCACTTTATATAAAGGTACCCATCCCTATATAAAATTTTAAAATTTATATAAAATTCCAAAATTCTATAATTTATTCTAAAGCTTTAAAACTGTGTTAAAAATATTTTAATAACAATGTAATTCCACAAAGTAAAAATACAAATCAAATAAAAATTTTATTCAATTGGCTATTTGGCAGTAAGTAATTCATATTTTGTCATTATTTCAAAACAGCGTCATCTGTTGAGCAACCATGTTTAAAATATTCCGCTTTTAATTAATATTTTGTTATTATTTTAAAACAGCGCCATCTGTTGATATATTATTAATATATCCCGCTTTCAAAAAAAAAGATGCCTTAAAATATGCAGTACCTTCAAATCGGTAAAAAATCGGCGTACTTTTACTACTTTTTCTCCAATTTCTCTTGGAAATAAGATATTTTTACGGATAAAAGGTATCCTACAAAATTTTGTTGAAATCCATCCCTTAGTTTTGTGTGATGCGAACGTAGACAGAAAGACAGACAGGAAAAGAGTTACTATTTTATTATATGCATAGATAAGTCAAATTGAAAGGCGTCCAGCTCCAACAAGGATAATATTTTTTAGACTAATTTTGGTTTAAACATAAGTCTTACACAAAAATATAAAATATTTTCATATTCCTTAAGAAAAATTTTTTATATTAAAAAAAGATTGATGGCGCCATCTTTTGGCTAAAATACATAAAAATTCAATAATGTTGGAACTTTAATATTGCAAATCGTCTAGTCTGAGAAAAGCCTGAGAAAAGCCATCACCTTAAAATTTTTCTCTAATATTTGTCTGCTTACTACAAAAACAAATAAAAAATTATTTTGAAAATTGAATAGATAAAAGCATTACCTTGTCGATCTTAACTAGAACTTTAAGACCACACATAATTTTTCAAAATCGATAAAAAAATTAAGATATGCCAAGTTCTAAAAAATTTCGCTGTTCAACACTTTGAGGCCATAAAATTAAAAAATACCAAGCTCTAAAATAATTTTAGGGTTCGAGGTTCGCAACTTTGAGGCCACATAGCGCCACATCTGGTAAGTGAAAGGTGTCCAGCTTTACTACTTAGCTCAGATGTTCTTCTGCTATGACCTTGTCAAGTTTTGAATAAATCGGACTAGCACTTTTTATTATTTTGTAGGGAGGATACCGAAGCAAGCTACTAACTTCATGGGTCCTTTTTCGATCCTCTTCGTTCCTCAATGATTTCTGGTATTCCACTGCAAATTTACGAATACCTTATTTTCATTGAGTCTCATACTGTCACTAGCCTTTTTAATCTTGACTGTGGTGATTTCCGAGTGACGACTGATACATATAGAAATTCTTCCTCATCACAAAGTCTATGGTAATTGCTAACATTTGCCTAAGGATAAGGTATACACAGCATCTCCATTTAATATTTGTCTACCCGTGGTCCAAAGCCCTTTTATGTTAGCCTATTTTCGGGCGCAGTCTGCCTATCGTCCTACCTCGACTTTTAACTTGGCCAGATAATACTTAACAGCACCTGACCTGTCACAAATGCAGTTAATTCATTGTAGGCACCCTGATTATATTCAAGCTCCTTCTTGGTCTTGCTGCCAACTTGTACTGAAAATACCAGAGTCTTTGGTGGGAATCGAACCCACAGCCCCGGCCTGATAGACTAGACCACCGAGTCACCCTAGCCCTTTAAAAATGGCCGAATTATTATCAGAATATTTGATTCTGCCGCACTGTGCGTTTTGGCATACAGAAGAACATTTTAAGAATTTTTTAAAAGATTAGCAAATCGTACGGACAAAAGGTCTGTTACACACAAACACTTCCATTGTACTTTTTTGTGCTCACATGATATTTTTGACAGGTCGAATAACTGAGTATTGTAGTGAATCCTGGCTTAAGTTTAGTCAACATGTCGAAAAATTCAATAAAAAAGTAAATATATTTATTAGACTTGTTTAAAAGTATTACATCGCACAGTAGGGCTGACTCATTATATTTTCGAAATAAATCAGTTATTTATAAATCAGACACTCAACAGACTGAGGTCCACTTCTTGTGTTCGAGATCAGGGATTAAGTTAACTTTAATTTTTGTATTTGCTATTTAAATTTTACGAGTTTAAGCTGCCAATGATGGTGGTTTATTCTTATATTTTAACTGTCAACATAGACATGTGTAACATAAACTGTTGCTTTAAAAAGATAAACCTAAAAGAATTTTATGAAAAACTATTAAAATGCTCTTTATTTATGAAATTTATATTATTTAAAATTAAATACCTACTATTTTTTCTTTTTAAGATATAATTATTGTTTCAAATGTGATAATAATGTGATAAAAAGTGAAGAAACATTAATTTTGTATAGATAAAAATAAATTTTGTTATACACTGGTAGAATTAAATGCCTTTTCCAATCCACTTTAGTCTTCAACTCTTCAACATAATTCGTTGTGTCATTGTTACTAAATTACTTCTAACAATAATAAAGAAAATATTAAAAAAATGTAAAAACTATACGCATATAAATGTGTTCCAGTAATTGGAAAAATAAAACTTATAAATAATTTTCAACTTAAATTTATATTCATTTTAATAGCTCCTTCTCATTACAAACACAAGATACTAAACTCAATCCTTACCCCACAATAAGTAGCAATTAATACAAAAGAGGAACAGAAAGGATGCAAGAAAATTAAAACATAAAAGGCATTGAAAAACCAATTCCTTAAATCATAAGAAAAGCCAATTAAGTAGTTCAATATATCAAATGCTTTCAAAACTCTCATCTTTCAATTTACAACACTCACTCACACACTCACTCACACACTCACTCATGCAATGTAATGTGCGTGTATGCCAAAGAATATGTGTAAATCAACAGCATGTAACAAGAGGTTGAAGACCACAACCATACTTACACACTCAAACACGCTAGTGTGTCGAGTCTTTAGTAGTATGTGTAAGTATTTATATATATGTATGCTTTCAATCTCATACCAAATTTAACACTATCTTTCATTTTCTCGTTGAGGTTTTGCGTTTAATTAATACATTCATCCAATTGAACACATCAAATTGGACCATTAAGAAACATCGGCAACACATATACTTCTATTATATATCGAAAAGAAATTGGCAAAAAATTCTCAAGTAAAAGATGATTTAATATACGATCTTATGTTGCACGTTGCATGTAGTATTTATATAGGATTTTTTATTACATCTTGAAAATACACTCTTAAAAAAATTATTAAAAAATTTTTCAGGTTCTTGATCTTCCTTACTAATGGGTTTCCATTCTTTTTATCATCATTGGCATAGAAAGGCCATTAAAAATTGTACTATATATTTACTTTCATTCCTCTTAGAAGGGAAGTAGAAATGTGTACTCATTACACAGAAAAAAAATTTTTGCTCCTATTAACAGTTTTAATTAGTATCAGATACAAATTTAATTAATTTTTTACATCACTCATTTATATAATTAATTAAGAATAAATACAAAGTAGATAATTGAATTAATTAAAAATTAAATTAAAGTTTTATCTGAAACTAATTAAAACTGTTAATAGGAGCAAAAAAATTTGTCTGTGTATGTATGACAAAAACATAGTTTTCTATTTTTAGATTTCCCATTTAAAAAAGCACAAAAGCTTATTTAATTGCCCTTTATCTCAATCAGAGCTGCTTGCAATGGAGATGCTTCGATAGACTAAACGGTAGTGCACTAGTCTATAAGATTCAAGGTTGAAGGTTCAATTCCGAAAAAAAATGAGAAAAACTTTAAATATTTCAATTAAAAATCTATACATATAATAAAACTGTCTGTTTTTGTTCGCATCACATAAAAACTACTGGATGAATATAAATAAAATTTTCTGAGGAGGTACCTTAGTATCTTGATTCAATTATAGGATACTTTTTTCGAAAAAATTTCCCATTTTCGAAAGAAAATAGAGAAAAAGTAATGCAAATACAAAATTTTACCGGTTTAAAGGTACTGCAAACTTGACAGCGCCTTTTATTTTTGAAAGCGGGATATTTATAACTCTAATTACAGAACTCTCCTATATTTTTAGACTTTATATGAATTTCAGTATTGTATTCAGGGATGGGTTCCTCTATATCAAGACAATACTTAGACCATAAATCAAGCCTTTTAAAAGCAAGTGTCTTAAAGTTTGGTGTGGATTACTTTCCAAGCAAACCAGAACAAAATATTGTTAGGACGCCCACGACATGGCGGACACAGCTAGTTAAAAATAGATTTTAATTTCTTAATAAAATTAGAACAACAATAAAACGCTTATCCCAGAAATTGTTTTGTTAGTTTTTTGCATTAGTTTTAGCGTTAAATTGAATTTTTGGGAGTAGCTTCCTAATCCCCAAATTTTGTGAACGCTCTGCAGGTTATACCGTATGACATATTAAAACGAAATTTAATTGTGAAATTTGGTATATGAAGATAAAGAGTAGTATTAATTTTGGGCATAATTTTGGAAAGGGGCAAGGTGTTGTGTACTTAACATCCTAAACCGAAAATAATTTTTTTTTTTGATTCGAATATACTTTGAACTTATATTATTTCTGTTTTCATTGGGTATGGTAAAATTGAGTGTAGGCCACTTCGGATTTTTTTGTTTATGTTCAATTAAATTATTAATTTAGACATTTAATAGCTTTATTGAATTTCCGTATGATGTCAAACACTACTCTAATTAAAAAAAACCTGTTAACAGGAAATATAAATAATAATCGGCCAAGACTAAAGCTTTTGATATGTAACGAAGAGAACTTCTTTACAAGAGACATAATTTTCTTATTGCAAATTTCCAGTTGGGATCATTTACAGACAAATATTTTTGCACCAATTAGGGGGTTTAATTAATTTCAGCCGCAATTTAAAATAATTTTTTATTGAAAAATTATAATATAAATTATAATAATATTGAATTTTTAAAGTCATACATTTCGATACATTCTGTCTAAGTTGAAGGAATATTAATTACAAATTGGGTGATTAGTTTTAAAGAAAAACATTTATTTAAATTAATTTAATATATTGACGACATATACGCGTAAAAGGATCAGCTAGAACATAATTTGTTTTAGACAATTTAACAAAACGCGGTCTGTAACGACGAGTATTAAATTGTATATTACTCAACAGAAATTCGCAGCAAATAAGGCGTTTATAAGGTTCAACATAGAAGAAACTTTAAGCATAGTGCGACTGCTTTTTAGTGTAGGTAGTTTCATCAACGCATATCTGCTTGAATATGAAGGGAGATTTATTCTAGAATTCCAATGAAGATCACGTAAATAGTAAAGCATAAGCTGTTTTTGCACCGACTCAATATATTGGCAATAAATATTGTAATAAGGATCCCATACCAAACGTAAAGTTGCTTGGTAATATAAGGATCAGCGAATTATTTTGCCCACCTCTTTATTTAGATGCAAAATCACCTCTAGCCTTGTTGACAGTCATAGTAATGTGTGCAACGAAGTTTAATTTAGAATCAAGTAAAATTCCAAGATCCAAGTAAGTGTCTACTAAATCCAGCTGATATCCTACCAATGAGTAGTTCACACCTATACTACTCCTCCTAAGAAATCGCATACATTTACAATTTTTTAGATTTAGCTCCATTAAATTATTTTAGCACCATAAACAGAAGTTGTTAAGATCACTTTGATGGTAAGCATGATCAACATATTGCTTGAAGCTATAAACAAATTTTACATCATTAGGCTATATAAAAATGCGGGAAAAGTGGATAACTTTCGGAAGATCATTTATAAACAGCAAAAAAAGAAGAGGTCCGAGATGACTACCTTGTACGTAATAAATATAGCTCGACTAATTAAAACTTAAATGATCAATAGAATAAATTTATTTTTAAGAAAAAAATAATTTTGAAGAAAAAATCAATCACCTAATTTAATATTCTTTCAACTTAGAGAGAATATAATGATCTTAAACATGACTTCAGCAATTCTTTTAAATAATAAAAAAAAAAAATAATAAATAATTGATTTAATTAAAAATTTTATTAAAATTTTATCTGAAACCAATTAAAACCTTTGATTGGTGCACAAATGTTTTCTACTGGTACATCTGTTGCTATTTTTTTTTTTTAAATTTGTTTTTTTTTTTGAAATACCATACAACATTCTCTCTTGTAAAGTATAGCTTTAATACTACGAAGTTCGCTTATATTCAAACACAAATGAGCATTAAAAGATTTCACTGGGCAACTATTTTGCTTATTGACTTTCTTTTACCATTTTTTTATTTTGAGTGTATATTTGAGTAAAAGTTGTTATTGCTACATAAATCAATAATTCTGAAATATTTCAATGTCCAAAATGATCCCAAGGATGTGTTTTCAAAATGAAATCAACAATATGCTTGACGACACTGGCGATAGGAATGCTGATGCCGATGGAATCAGCAACATAAGAAAACATAAAAAACAATTTAATGAAAGTGTTAACTGTTGAAAAAAATAAAACTAAAACGATCTCATACTAAACAGTTTAGTGGTCGATGTGCATTATATAGAGATGGTTAACCATAAATTCTTTAACAGCTAAAATTTCACACATTTACTATTTTGACTTTGTCCTTAAAAAATTATGCATATGTATGTAGTACACATACATACATGCTACAAACCATTTTAACCACAACAATGACTTTGATACAGCGCCAAAATAGTGACAAATAACCACACATCTGTAAATATTTGCTTCTACTCACAAATTTTGAGTTTAGTTACATCATATAGATGTGGGAAATGTGGCAATCTAAAGTGCATGTAGTAAGAGCAGAAAGGTTTTTAATCCATGAAAAAGATTTTTAAATAGTTAAAGAAAATTGTAATTCCTAAATAAATTATAAAAATTACCCAGTAAAAATTTATTGTTTAACAAAAAATTTTTGAGTTGCCAGCCATAGATGTTGAAGCAGCAACCCGCCTTAGATTTGACTTATGAGATGTTAAAAGGGCTATTTCTATTTTTAAGTCCTAAGAAGACGTATGGTTTTAACAAAACAAATAACAAGTTGCTAATGGAACTAATGGAAGTAGTCCACATAGATATATTTCTTATGTGATTCTACGCCTTAAGAACTTTCACCCAGACTGGAAGGTTTCTCTTATTGTTTTGATACTTAAGGCAGGAAAAAATCACTGAAAAACACATACATTTATACCAATAAGTCTATTATCAAATATGTTAAAACTATTTGATAAAATCTTAATTGCTTAGCTGAACTCAATTTTTAGCAAGAAATAATAATATATTGCGAATGATAAATTCTGATTTAGAAGACTGCACAACAATGACACAGATTGGTAAATGTTGTAAGAAATGCTTTCGAGAAGAGAAAATATTATTTTGTGCTTTTCATAAAAGTATGAGTATGCGGGCACCGTATAAGCTATACTCTTTATGATCTGGCTCAGATCAGATGATCAAACGAGTCGACTAGATCAGAAGAAAATGGCTTCGTTACTTTGGATGCCAAAACTGAAGCTACGTGACTTACTTAATTGGTGTTCATGCTAGAAGAATGGTCCTGCAATAAAAAGACTTTTGCAGAAACTGCCAAGATGAGGAAGACGAGGAAATGGTCGAAAACGTTTTCTGCCTATGCCCTGCACTGAAATAGCGACGTCTTCAGCACCTTGGACGGCAATATTTTGAGAGCCTATGTCATGTCTCATGATTGGAACCATGCAGGATGAATTCATTTATGAGGAGTTGCAATTAGTTTTCTGTATGTTATCTGGCATCCTCCGATTAACTGTATTTCTCCTATTTTAACCATCTCCTTTTTTTTAAATCCTTCTCTGCATCTCTTCTTTCTATTTTGTCTTTTCTCTTCTTTCTTATGCTCCGCACAGCATATTATAATCACGTGGCTGAGCAAACACATCTGCCCGGCTACCCTAACCTAATATTTACTTTGCATAATCTCTTAAGCCCGAAACTGTAAATTAATAGCCGGAGATCAAATACCTTCGCATACATCGATCGACGTTTAAACTGGAAAACTAACACAAGAGCAAAACACAGTTCAAAGTAAAATTAGTGCAAGTAAAGCTTGTTGGTAAAAACTCGAAACTTAACATAGATTACAAGCTACTACTGTACAAACCGTTTTCTGAATTTATATGATGTTATGGCAATCAATAATAGGGTTCCGCCTAACTTCAAACTAAGAAAAAAATTTAAAGGTCTCAAAATAAATAATCCTGTAGTGCAATTAACTAACGTTAAACAATACGACAATCGCTATATTCGTCGACATCTTTTGTTGTTTACAGTAACGACTGCAGGATTTACTAACTACTTTTTAACGATAGTAGACAAGACTATTTTTCTACCTACACAAATGTGTAAGATGTGACATTTCTGTCCAAAAAAAAACAGAAAGCACAAAGAGAAATAGAAAACAAAACAAAATAAACAACTCATAAGAAAAGGCCTTTTATTAAACGACAATAGACTTATTTAAAAGTGTTGCTGCGTAGGAAAATCGATTTTGTTGTTTAATTTTTTTTAACGATTCGATATGCGTTAAAAAGGTTAGTGAATTGCACTACTGGTATATTAAATACTCGAACATTAACAAAAATCTAAACGTGCAATGATCATGATTACATTATATTGGCCGAGCATGAGGGTCATGAGGGTCAGCCCTCTCAAATGATAACAACAACCCGTTTATGCCCAAAAACTATAGAGATCTTATACCAAGGGCACATACTGAATTTCATTTTGATATGTCAAACTTAGAGCCTTCACAAGAAAAGTGGCATACATACGCAACAGACATCATCGTAAATGTTAAAATGGATTCAGGAGATCTCAAAACGTGGAATTCCGATATCTTTTTTTCCACAATTACTACACTTTACCTATACTACGTATGGTAAAGTAAAAAGAAAGGTTCTAAAAACATAGTTTGGAATACCTTCAATTCAAAGGCAACAAAATTCTCCCAGAATATTCTAAGTAAAGGGCATACTTACCAGTGGCAGCAGGCATAGCGAAGCAACCGGGTATAGCCAGTTTATAATTTAAATCAAATTCAAACCTGGCCCTGAAAGTTGACATTCAACCATGCAAGACTCTGTAAGAATTGCTATTTGCCTACTTCGGCCATTTTAAAATTTTTCGGACTATTGAATATCATTGACAAACTTGTAAACGCTTTATTGTTTGTGTTAATATTTAGGACTAGTATTGTGATACTCGATAACTTGTATGCATATCAGGCATCCTAGCGCTGCAATAAATTACCGCAAATATCTTACTTTGCGACAGGACTAGGAAAAAGTGGACAATAAGCCAAATTGTCCTATTTGATTAGAAAGGTAAACCAAGATCAATGGAAATAACTAACAAAATTTATTGCATGGTTAACAATTTGTATGACTTTAAATATAAGATCTTGCCATTAGTAGTGCACGCTATCCAAGAATTACAACATTTTTTTAAAGGAATAAACTCCGAATTTGTTAAAAAATTCGTGTTTTTGTTAAGCTAAAATATTCTTTAAAATACTTTTGTCAATATTGCTGAGTTTCTGAACTAAAATTTTTAGAACATCATGCCCGAAATATTAAAAAAGAGCTTTGGTAGGCTAGTGGGTAGTGTGCTAGTCTATCAGTCAGGGGGTTGTGGATTCGTATCCCAACAAAGACTCTGGCTGTTTTACTATAACGAGTGAAAGTCTTCGTTACTATGCTAACTATATATCATTATCGATAACTTAAGATAGAATATAATTTCTAATTCTGTTTCTAAATATTTTATATATAAATAAAATATGCACAGAGGGGTATTTTGCCAACCTAGCCGGACATTAGGCCAAAAACCAATTTTGAGAAATATAAAAACTTAAGTACGCAGCTCGACAGACAACATAATTCTGCATCGTATAGGCTTTTGCTTGAGCTTTGTCGTTTTAGGACACTGTTAAAATCGGAAAGTTCAGTAATTTGCATACGTTTTTGTTGCCTTTTTACGATTTTGAGAGGTTACTAACATATTTTTTGTGGCTAAACGAATAAAGATTTTGTAATGATTTTTTTCTGTGTAAGGCTATATTGACAGGTACATATATTAATTTTTAGAAAATTTATATTTTAAATTTTTATGATAAATAATTTTGTTTGAATTTAAAAAAAAAAAAAAAATTTTTTTCTTCAATTTTTTTTTAAGTGTAAATGTTTTTGAGAGTGAAGGCCTTCGTGATCCTAAAAATGTTATATATCACCATAAAATTTTCGATCTCTACTTTTAGACTTAGAAAAAAACGTTGCGCATTTCTGAACCATTTTTGCGATTTTTTCCAAATTTAACCTTTTTTCTGTTCTTTTTCTCATCTTACATAGGTAGATACGAGTAAGAAACCTTTTTTCGGTCATAAAATGTTTTTCGTTGAAATAAATTAATTGTTATTATTTTAAATAAAATTTATTGTTACTAATATAAGTTATTATCTATACATATATTAAAACTGTAATTTTCTGCTTGTTTGTCTGTGTGTTCGCATCACGTAAAAACTACTGGATGAATTTTAATAAAATATTATGGAGAGGTACCTTAGTAAGGTAAAAATATCTTACTACCAAAAAAGAGAGAGAACAAGCAATTTTACCGATTCAATTGTACTGTAAACTTGGCAGCAACTTTTATTTTTGCCAGCGGGCAATTTAAAACACTATTTACAGTACTCTACAATAATTTCGGAATTTTATACAAATTGTAGAATTTTATGTAAAGCCTATGTTTATGAGTAATTACCCAGCAATGGGTATCTTTATATAAAGTAATTACATAAACCATATCTGAAGCGCTATAAAAGTAAGAGTCTTAAAGTGGATTACTTCCAAAGCAAAATAAGGACGATGATGATGAAGTGGCGGACACAGTTAGTTATGAATATTAATTATTTTTCAGAAAAATTAAATACTATAAAGTAATAAATTACAAAAAATGACTGTTATTAATATTTTGACATAAAAGCTTATAAATAAATATTTTATGGGAATTTGCAAAAAAAAAATTGTAAAAATTCCCATGGACATTTGGGGAAATGCCCTGCCTATAACAACTAAAACATTTTATTTTTGTTGTATTAAGACGTATGTGATTCATATCTTTTAATAATTACATTATTTTTGCAAATATTATTTTATGTTACCGCCCACAAAAGGGGGCGTGGCGAAAAATTACATTTTAGAATCTTCATGGTACAAGTTTGAGTTTTTAAACATTCGCTGACTATAAAAGTTGCATATGCTAAACAAAATTATGGGAAACTTAAAAAAAATAATTTTTCAGAGATTAGTTCTTCTCAGGAGAACTTTTTTCTCCTTGGTCCGATTTTTCTTATTTTACAGCTTAAACAAGCCATATTCATAAGAGATTTTTCTGCGAAGTTTCATCAATCAAAATACCTTTATGTGTATCGGTAATGGGGCGCAAACGAGTCATCTGGGAATTTACGATAAAAAAAGGCTTGCTCACAGTTTAAAATCATAAGTATTATCTGAGATTATTATTTCGTATTTTTTTTTTTTTTATATATTTTAAAAAGAGAAACTTTTCCTATAATATAGCAAAATACGAATACATACAACACAATGAACAACTGAAGTAATAACCTACCAGAAGTATAAAAGAAAGATAATCCTCTACAAAACTGAATTTTGAAAGATTGTATTTTACCTCTCTATCTACGTACTTACAAAAGAATAAGTTAAAAAGAGCTAACAAAAATTGACATTGTTAAATTATAAAACATTAATCGATTGACAAGACAGAAAACCACACAACCATATAAATAGTAACTTATGTGTGCTTAAATACAATTACTTCTTTTTTAACAAACATTTTAAAAATGGACTTTAAAAAATAAAAAAAGAGAAAACCTCTCTCTCCGTTTTAAGCAACATCACTGACACCAATATTGACACCATCGTCTTCAATCACTCACTGTTATTCTTTTTAACCATGTATGTACTTGTAATCTGTATGTATTTAAATGATTTTACAAAGGCTTAATAATGTAATTTTGCTTGGCTTTTGATGGTATTGTCCTGGTACAGGAGTACAATGTGAATAAGTGAGGGTATGAAATGACAACCGCGTATAAAATGATAGGCATCTTTCCTTGTCATCACATGGATATCTGTAATGCAACAACACACACACACGCACAGGTGGTTTTGTATTATATTGTGGTTGTATGTTATTCATGTATATGTTTCATAACATGAAATCGTTTATAAGGATTCACATCTTTAATCTTTGTAATCGTTACTGTAGCCAAGGATGTTTGTTACTGTTGTATCTTTTTACAATAATTTGAGTGTGTGGTTTGTTGTATTTAAGAAGGGTTGTATGTGCTAATTTTCATTTTGCCATAGATTGTGTAATATGATGCCATTAAAGATACTTAAATGTATTTTTTTTTTAATTTTTTTTTTTTTTTCAATTAATTATTATTGCAATTTAATGCTTTTGTTTGCCAAATTAATTATCTATGGCTTTTTTATGATGCTGTTGGTTGTCTGTGACCACAATATGAATTTGGAAAATCAAGTTGTTATTGTTTCTTTAAAAAATAATAAAAAAAAATATTTATGCAAGGGATTTCTAACAAATTTAAATTTATGTTTTTATGTTCGAATATAGTCTTTGTATCCGGCGACTTTAAAATTATTTTAGTGAACCGCAATGTAAAATTATGATTACCTCAACCATGTTTTTTCTTTGCGCCATCATATGTATATCCACCCGGTGTTCTAACATTAGCAATTTCTAAAGCTTGGACTCTTGGTAGCTAAGTTATAGGCAGTCAAATGAAATCTAATCTTGTGTTCACTTTACTACGTTAGAGAGTCTCATAATATTTTCTGAATAAAATATTGTTTTTTTCAATGAACTTCCATAAAAAAAATCCGATTTAAAATCAAATCTTTGCTTTTTATCCTTCTTAGCAATACTTTCAGCCTAATTTTAATTTTCTACATAAATATGTTAATTTGCCACAAAATAAAATGACTTAAGGGCAACAAATAAATTAATCCATAGAATTCAATTAATGCGTATTTGGCTTAAATTCATTTTTATTTATTTTAATAATGACATGCGAAGAAATAAAAAATACTTCAGCGAAGTTAACTGAAAATCCAATTAACATTTTTGGCACGAAATTTTTTCTTTGTATTGAAATTAAAATACTTGTTTAAAATAAGAAAATGAAATAAAGAAGATCCGCTTAAAATGCTTAATTTCATTTAAAAAAAAAATGGAGAAATATACAACCATAATTTAACAGAATATTCCCACAAAGGATACAAAGTAAATTAAAAACCAAAAATTATATACAAAAACCGAACAGGAATCTCAGGGAAAAAAAGAGCTTAATAACATAAACTTAGTAAAGTCAAATCATAATTAATTTGGAAGAAAATAATTATAACGAAGACAACTAATAAACCAACAAAATCTTGGCAACACAATAAATTGACTTGAAATTACAAACGCATACAAATAAATGAACTAAATAGCTTCCTATTAAATTGAAAAGGACACAGACGATAGTATATTTATTTGAACTGGGAAGGGAAGCACACCAATTATCGTACCTAAGTCTTCTTAAGAGTTAAAAGTATTGAAAAACGTCTTTGCATTACTTTAGAAAATTCTATTACATTACATTCGCATTAAACATATCTAATCATATAGCTCAAAGTATTGTTTTAGCCACTGGGTTCTAGAAAGTAAAATTATATTTTGAATACTAGCTGTGCCCGCCACGTCGCACAGTGAACTGTCCCCATAGTAAAACTGGAAAAAAATCGAAGGAGTTTGGTAGCTTAATGAAACTTTTGGCACTTATCTGTCTTGGCCTACTATTTAAAAAAATGAATTAAAATTTTTAGAAATCCTTTTATTTTTCCGGTGCGGGGACAATTACCCAAAATTCTCCCAATTCAGTAATTATTAGTTTTTTGAATTTTAATCCATCATTTCACATACAAAATGATAAAGCGTGATAGTTTTTTCTTATAAAATATAACCAATCTCTAATTATTTAGGGTTGCCGTATACCTTTTTTTCAATATAACATTATTTTAAACATTTAAGTAATTTTATTTTTTTAAATTTTGAAATTTCTCATAACCAAATAACATTATATGAATAGGGTTATCAAATTCACAACACTAAATTTTTTAAAATTAAATTATTTTTTAAGATAAAAAACATATTTATATAAAGATTAATAATAAAGCTACAAACAAATTCAAATAACATAACAATTATAAACAATTTCTTAATCACTAAAATAAGTTTCTGAGTCTGAATCAGTGTTAATGGATTCATCTACTATTATGTAATTACTAATTTCTTGATTATTGTTGAAAGAGCTACTTGTATTTATTGTATTTCTATTAGATGAAATTAAAGGATCAGAAGAAATTAGAAGTTTATTCATTATATCTTGAATAAAATTTTCTGTGCTATTTTTTCGAGTGTGCTCAAGTCTGTTCTGTCTTAATTGTTTTGTGAAGGCATTCTAAAGCATTCGACCGTGCACTCACCTTGTTATAGTTCGTGCACTCACCTTGTATTAGTTCGAGTCTACTATTATCATACAGTTTCAAATATTAAAAATATCAACTGATATTTTAATAATTCTTGCAAAAAAAAACCGACTTCAAAACAGACAAACTTAAAATCATGTTTCTTTAAGACGGTAACTATTGCGACACCCTGAAATTTCCGAATTCAAATTTTATACTAGTTATAGCGGTCGTAGCAATACAGGTTCATTGTAAATTTCAACCATCTGTCTGTAACGGTTTATAAGTTTTGTCATATACATCAAATTACATAAACTAACTTATTATAACAGATATAGTAATGGACATTCTGTCTAATTGTTAAGTGTTTATCAATAACTTTTTAAAAGATATGGTCATATATATCAAATGACGTCACCTATTGGGACACCTTATAAATTCAAATTTTAATATAAATACTTTTTAAGGAGGACTTTGTCATACAGATTCTTTTTAAATTTTAACTTTGTGTCCATATACATCAAATTACATAAACTATTGCGACACCCTGTAATTTATAACTTTTAATATTTATACTTATTATAACAGATATAGTAATGGACATTCTGTCTAATTGTTAAGTGTTTATCAATAAATTTTTAAAAGATATGGTCATATATATCAAATGACGTCAACTATTGGGACACCCTATAAATTCAAATTTTAATATAAATACTTTTTAAGGAGGACTTTGTCATACAGATTCTTTTTAAATTTTAACTTTGTGTCCATATACATCAAATTACATCAACTATTGGGACACCCTTTAATTTCCAATTTTAAATATTTATACTTGTTGTTATACCAGACATAGTAGTGAACATTCTGTCTATTTTTCAAGTGTTTGTCTATAACGGTTCCAAAGATGAGGACATAATGGTCAAATTACATCAATAATGGGGACACCCTTTAATTTAAAGATCCGAATTTTATACTTGTTGTAATAGCGGACTAAGCAATATAGGTTCTTTGTAAATTTCAACTGTCTATCTATAACAGTTGAAAAGTTTGGCCATATATATTACTTTTACATTAACTATTGGGACACCCTTTAATTTCCAAATTCATATTTTACACTTGTTATTTTAGCGGACTTAGCAATACAAGTTTTTTGTAAATTTCAACTGTCTCTCTATAACGGTTCAAAAGTTTGGCCATATATATATCAAAATAAACCAACTAATGGGACACCCTTTAATTTTTAATTTTAAATATTTATACTTATTATAAGAGACATAGTAACGAACATTCTGTGCAACTTTCAAGAGTTTGTCTATAACGGTTCAAAAGATAGGAGAATAAAGGTGAAATTAAGTTACCTATGGGGTCACCCTTAAATTTTTAATTTTATTTTTTAATTACTTTTTGTTATTGGGAGCTACAGTGATACGCACTTTTTTTTAATTTTAAATTGGTGACCTATAAAGTTCATAATACACGTAAAAAACATGTATGTTGTATAGGGACACCCTTTAATTTTTAAACTTTTGAACTTCTTTTAAAATGGGACCAATCTGTAGCCATAACCTTTGTAATAGTGCAAAAATTTTGAAAATTGGTTCAGAAATGACCGAGTTCTGAAGGCACAAACATACAAAAAAAAAATATATAATATATATATATATATATATATATATATATATATATTATATATATATATATATATATATTATATATATATATATAAATAAATATAAATATATATATAAAATAGTTTTAATAATAGTTTTTTAAACACCCAATTTGTGGAAATAGATTTAAACCTTGTTGAAAATTTACATTAAATTCATAGTTCTTCTATATTTTGGCCTACTGTCGGGACATTTAATATGCACAGCTCATGCAGCTTGGAATCAACCCTTGTAAATTAATCTTTAGTTTTAATAAATGTAAATATTCGAATTATACCTGACCTACTAACAATTGAATGGTTTGCAGCAACAAGGAGTTAAGTCTAATTTTTATAATTAAAATTCATTTTACACAAGATACGCAATACAAATCTCTTGTATGGGCCGGTACCCCAAAGTCTAATTTGGACCTGCTTGTCCCTTAGCTAGAGATTTAAAAGAAACTAATTTGTTACTGTAGGATATCTATCACCGTTGACACACTGGGGCATCGATACTGAGACACATAAGCACTGCTGGGAATGAAGCAACATACCAACAAATAAAACGGGGATCTAGTGTGAATTTTTGTGGACCAGAACTTAGAGTAGCACTGGGAAATGGCCTAATACGAGGCATAGGACTTAGTACGACGGGCAGAAATTTGTTAAATGTAACTGTCATGAGGATCTAAGCCTTGGACAATTGCAAGCAATTACTAGAGACTACTTAAGTAAATAATAAAAGCTAGTGGTAGCACGTGAATCAATAAAAGTAAGGTAGCAGTAAATTAGCATTCGGTTCCTTATAATCATTGATGGTGGAAGGGTCTTCTTCAATATTCCCCCTACATTAATAATAGTAATAAGATGATGTGGTATTAAGATTAGATTTTATATTAATCCTTATAGATAATAGTGATTCTCTGTCTTTCTATCTAATATCATATCCTTAATTCATTACCAGCTGGGAATACTTCTCCCTCTAAATATTTGAAGCAACCAAAAAAAAAAAAAGAGAACGTTAAAAGCTAACAACAAAATGAAATTATAGCGATTGTTATAAAATATCCACATTAAATTAATTTCCAACAAAGTTTAAGCAATAATTTCCCATTGAAACTATAGACAAAATGCAAGAAAATAAAATCAAAAAAAAAATCTTTTTGTTTAACGAATAAAGGGCAAAAAATATCCTCTAGAAAATAAATGCAACCAGAGCCCTTTCTGTACATCCACTCTGACCTTAAATGTATTTTATATGAATTATTGTTGTCTTACGTGGTTAAATGTACAATAGAAATCTGTGTGTAGGTGAGTGTCCATGTCCATGTGCTTGTGCTTAAATTCACTAATATCATCAACTAGTTAAAGTCCTTATAGCACTATAGTCATCTAAGAAAGTATGAAATCCCTTAACTATTTTTACTAAAATTATAGTTTCGCTTCGTTTTATTAAATATTTGTTGCATTTTCCCATTTTAATATGCGTTTGTACTGGTGGCGAAGCCATTGCCATGAAGAATATTGTTGTCTGAGTTGCTTGGCTACCTTGGTCAAGAAAATATTATTACAACACTTTTTGTTTGCATTTGTTTGTCTAAGTATTTTGCTTAAAGGTTTTTTTTATTTTCTTTTATATTTTTATCTGTAGCCTTTGTTTGCTTTTTATATTAATCAAGTTTTTTTCCGGCATTTATGTGGTTGACTTTTATGAGAAAAAAATTTATAGTTTTGGGTAATTTACCTGAGCTTTTTTGTTGTACTTTAACGAGTAGTTGTTGCTTTTTTGCGTTATGATACAGATATTGAAACTGTTACTTGAGAGATGATAATCGGATAATATTTTAACAACTGTGGAATAAAATTTAATATATTCTTCATACTCTTAGTGCAGTGTAAAGAGATTAATAAAATTAGAAATTCCAATATGTTATTGATATGAAAATATGTATATTTAAATTAAACAAAAATTATGATAAATTCTAAAATTGATGATTCACTCTAGGAGTACTTAGTACAACAACTACTAAATAATACAACCACAAGACATTAAAGTAATAAAGTACTTTTTATAAAATTTATTAAATAAAAGACACGAGTTGTTTTCGTTTTAAAGAAGATATGAATAATGAAAATATTTTATTTCTATTTGACAAACAATTCTAAAAACTATAAATTTTAAAATAAATATTTAATATATTGAGTACGTAAATAATAAATTGAACAAGTTAAAATTCCAGTGGTTCACCACAACATAATTCCAAATGTATGATTACCAGAACCATATTATGTTCTCTACATACCTACATAACACTACATAGTTTCTATAGACAAATTAAAGTTGTTTATTACTTCGTTTACGTTAACATGTGATCATCAAATGGTTATTATGCCCAAAAAATATAACATGGTCCATTTGAACTACATACATCTGCTAAACTTCAACTTATAAGCAAGATTTTATAAGGTGCTCAAAAAACATATGGTATTTATAACCATAAAATATTAATAATATACAAATTACACTGGTCTGTGGAATAGAGTAATCTCAACTCGTTAAATTCAAATCCGCTTTCAGTTTTCGCGTATCACGTATAAATTTTTTTTATGGGCATGGCTAATATTTTCCCCTAAACAAAGCGACCACGCTAACTTATTATAAATAACTTTAACTTAACCTTGAAGTCAACTTTACGTAATTTTTTTTTCGTTTTCAACTGTTTCGGAGTTATTCAGAAATTGGTAACGAAAAAAAAAATATTTTTAATGTAAAAATATTTTTTTTGTGTCAAAACTCGTAAAAATTTTAATCGGCAAATATTTTATATTTTTTTCCATATTCGGAAGGACAGCTAGGTATATTATGAATAAAATCAGCCATAAATGATGAAAATGGATGCACAAATGTTGATTTTATTCACAATTAAGTGCAAGTTCACGGTCTATTAAATATTTCAACGTCAGTATTTTATTTAAATAATAATACCTCAAAAACTAGACATGATAATAAAAATATGTGAACAGATTTGGATTCAGTACACAAAAGTCAATTAAAATCACATAACAAGGTTCAAGCTCCCCTCTTTGCCGACCATTGTTATCTCACAATAACTACATAACTAATATTTTAATAATTTTATTTAAATAAGAATATCTCGAAAACTATACATATGATAGAAAAAATCTGTGAACAGATTTGGATTCAGCACATAAAAATTACATAAGGTTCAAGCCCCTACTTTTCTTTGACGACCAGTGTTTTTATATGAAACTGTTCGTATCTAACCAAAGCATGACTAAAAAACAAATAATATTTGGTTTTAAAAATATTATGGCCTTGCCCTCGGTTAAGTATTTATTTTGTAACGCAGTTCAGTTCTTATTTTGTAACTATTGATTTATGTATTTGTCAATAAAAATATTTTAAAAAAGTTACGAAATTAATTTTTTAATTTATTTTTTTTTTTGTTCTTTTGATTTTTATAACATTATTTATCCCAAATTAAATTTCTTTTCGTCTCTAGAAAAAACAGAGAACGCCAATTATTAGCATGAATTCCTACTTGAATGTTCCATGTCATCTGCTCTCTAACAAATTTTAATCGAATTATTTTGCGCATTTTATTTATATTCCAGCTTTTCACAGCTTGCATTGGCTCTTCCTTCAGTTTAGAAACTTGCCGAGATACCAGCTTGATACCTTGTTTTAGGTGATAAAACACAAGAGCTTAATGCAATTCTCAAAATTTTTCTTTTCAATTGGAATCATTCCGTTGTAATTCTTACCATAATTTTTAATATCTTTTAAGAAACCGATCACAGTTTTGTAGTTTTTTAAATCAGTACCTTGTTTCTGTAACTAAAATTTTAAAAATAATTTAATAAAAAAGTTTGTCATGATCTCTACCTCACCCTATGTAAAACAAGATGACTATTATAATTTCATGTGAAAAGTATCACACATAAGTTACAGAAACGAGGCACTGGTTTTCAAATCAAATAAGATGAAGATCGAGATTTATACCAAAGTATTTGAGGACTAAAATTTATGGTAATATTTGACAATTTATTCAACTTAGTAGAAGATAAATTTATAATTCTGTTAAATATTGCTTAAGCAATGCAATAAAGTCTTCTGAATGTAAAAATCGTAAAGTCTCAGGGCAATACATATAACCGCTTAATTTTTTTCTTGCCATCAATGCAAGAAAATCGTGAGCTCGGCAACCAAACTATTCAATAGTAAAATAAAGTCTCAATGAAAAATATTAAATGGGAATTCATAGTATCACCAGGTTATTTTTATGTGTTTATCAAAATACCAGGGTGTCAAGTAATACAACTGTTACAGTGAAGGCTGAATAAAGCATGCGAATTTTTTTAAATCAAAACGATTAAATACTATAAGACATCTTATGACCTGATATTTTAAACTCTTTGAGTTTGGTATTTGACAAGTAATGTTATCAGAAGTAAAGTTTATAAACTAAACTAAACTTAAACTAACTGAACCTGAAACGGTGAAGGAAGGCTACTACATGTAGACAATCTCGAATGGTACCAAAAGAGCTCTCTTTTCAGGAAGGCCAGCAAGGTGCTGAAATATAAAGGTACCTTAAGCTAGATTAGTGACAGCTGCGTTAGTGACAGATCATGGAAACTTCAAGTATCATCTAGCCAATAAGAAAATCGAAGAAAATGATAATTGAGGACTATGCCTCGAAGACGGTGAGAGGGTAGCGTACATTGTGTATGATTGCCCAGCACTGCATAACATAAGACTTAGGACCACGGGCAGAATCTTGTTAAATTTGGATGCCATGGGGGAACTAAGCCTTGGGCAAATGCTAGCAATCACTAGAGACTATGTGATGAGGAAGGAAGGCGGCAGTTACCAGTCGACAGACTGAAATCCCTAAAGCCTAGATTAAAGGCTGGTTGTAGCATGTGACTCAATGACAGTAAGGTTGGCGTAAATTACAAGTCGGTTGCCTATAATCATTGAGGATAGAAGCGGGTCGAAAAGGGACCCATTTTGAAAGTGGTCTGGCTCGATATTCCCCCGACATTGATATAGCCCTTGATTATAAAAGTGTTATAAGTCATATATTTCTTGTTTCGAATTATTAAGAGGTTTGTATTTTAAAGGATTCAAAAATATTTTTGTATTATGGAATAAAATATTTTGACAATTAAATAGTGCCAACAAATAAGTATTTATTATGATTGTAAAATTTTTAACGATTTTTGAAAGGAAATGTGATTTTGAGAGGTTGTAATGACTTATACCATTTTTAAAAATAACTAAATGACTTAAATCATCAAGGAAAAATTTTTATTAGAAATTAACACTTTATTCGCACTTATTACATTGTACCTAAATTTATTTTTTAGTATTTAGAGAAATAAAGTGTTTGTATATTGGTGGGATATAGGGTAGTAAATCCGTCATTTTTTTACGTTTTTCTTTTATTGTTGGTCTAATACTTGTATATTCCTGGCGTTCCTCTTTTAGGTGAAAGTTCTAATACTTTGAATTCGGAATTGTCATCCAAAGAAGTTTTATAAAACATCTTTTTTTTTAGCCAAGACACAGGTACTCCATTAATGATTATTTTTCTATTAATCGTTCATTCTCCCAGTTCTTTCGCTGAAATGAAATCTTTCTAAACCATTTGAAATGAGTTTCTTTTTTTAAATAATTCTATTAAATTATAATAATGCTCAGTGTTGTATAATAACACTGGCAAACAAATTAGGCAAAAAATGTTGACTGTAGAAACGAAACATGTTTTTTAGCTAATCTGGGTGCGCTGAATTCGAATCTGGCAACAAAGTTGGGCCTTCACGTCCAGTTCGTTTTTTATCGCATGCTGGCAATACTGTAAGATACTGCTGTGTCTATGGAATAGTCGCGCTACATTTCATCATTACGTCAGAGCAGAGTGGCCAAAAAGGACTGAATATTCACCAGGAAAACAAAATATTTCAAATAAACCGTTAATTGATCCAAATGACGTTCTTCTTCCACCGCTGTACATAAAATTGGGCCTTTTTAAGAACTTTGTCAAGGCTCTGGACAAAGACTGTGCAGCATTTAAATATTTGTTAAAAGATTTTCCTAAAATTGTATATGCTAAAATCAAAGAAGGGATATTTGTTGGCCCTCAGATCAGGAAGCTTATGAATTTTTTACAATGTTTATCGGAGAAAAAATATGCAGCCTGGGAGTCTTTTAAGTGCATCGTGAAAAGTTTTCTTGGAAACAATAAGAGTGAAAACTACAGACAAATTGTTGCTGAATTATTGAAAAATTATCATGTCACGAATGTCACTCAAAATACATTTTCTTCATTCGCATTTAGATTTTTTCCCACAAAACCTATCCAGGATTTTGGGATAAAAGTATGCTGGGACACTATTGCTGGACTCTAATACGTGAAACTGAACCAGCGAAATACAAACGACAATCATATAACGCTATTCACTTTTGAAAGCTCATTGATTTTTAAATAAAATAATAATTTTTTATGGAAAAATCCAACAAACGCTTTTTTTATATCTCGAAAACCTGACGTGATAGAGAAAAACCATTTACAGATTCGAATTCAGCGCACCAAATTACACTAGAAACGGTATTTGCTTGCTCTAGTCAAAAACCTTGTTGGCTAGTGTAATTAATTATATTAATTTCTTTTCCCTTTTCTTGATTTCATGTTGCTTTCTTCCATTTGTAAGGGTTCCGATTTCTTTTTTAAAGCATGAACTGACTCAACGGAAGACGATATTAGTCTTATTCATTTCCATTTCTTGGGAGCATAACTTGTCTACAATTAACTATAAATAGTGCATTTTTACATTATTACCAACCAAAAAATAAACTCAATTTATCAACTTAATTTTCATGGCATACTGCGAGTTGCATCAGATTATGTCATCTTATTAGGATTTGATATAAAATAGCTGATAAGCTAGATTTTTAAAATTTTTGACTTATAAGTGGTATAAAAACCAAGGGCTCATATAAACTCTATAAAAAGCTTAAATAATTAGAAAAGATATTTAAATTATCTTAAAAAATGGAATTGGATTTGAAATTTTGAAATGCTAGCAAATAAAATGCAAAAATATATTGCTTGAATTTGTTGCCATCAGTACTTTTTTGACCCTTTTTGTAATTTAAAAAAATATAAAATTTTTTTAAATAAGTCTCCATAATAACTGTAGCATTGGAAATAAATAATAAAAACGTTTTTTTTTTTCTTTAACAACAATAAATCCATCACAAAAAAAAGGGACTAGATAAATTTTATTCCTAAAATATAAAATTGTTTCCCATCATCATAACAAAATTCTAATTTTATATGCCCCTTAATAGATGTTCAATAACCCGTAACATAATCATAAATATGGAGAGTTGATTTTATTTAGAAGGACATACAAAAATACAACAAATAAACCAGCAACAAATGAAAATGAAAATGAAAATCAACAACAATAACACAGTAATAACTAAATATTTATGTAATACAAATAAGCAAAAAAAAAAATAATAAATGAAAAAGGATACCGTACTCTGGTCATCCATTTCCAAATAAGAAATGTATTTGTATCCAATATACTGTAGCATTATATCGTATCAATGGCATCTGTAATATTGAAGTTATTTACGTCTTTAATGGAGTTAAATAAAAGTATAGACCCGTTCGTAGTCTTGGCATTCGTTCTATTCGTTTTATTCCTTTTTCACATTTTTCTTAGTCCAATGTCCACTTGAGTGAATGTTACTTAGAAGTTTATGGTTTTTTGTTATTTTGTTTTAAATACAAATGTAGATATTTTTTACTTGGTGATTAAAGGACTCAATGAATGTAAATATTAAGAAAATCTTGATACGAAATTGTAATAGAAGAAAGTGGAATAACGATTACATTTTCAGCACAGTAGGGAGCATATCATTAGCATTTCAAAAGGTTAAGGTTCTTTATATTCAAAAAACTTCGTAAGTTTGGGTTTTTTAATTACACTGGTCAACAAAAAAACAAATCTTTTTTTTTACTGTCATTTTTTTTTTGTCCCAGATTGACGATCATTTCTAAAAAAAACGGCAACAATTTTTCTCTAACAACTTTTGGTTTCGATTTATAGCTAACTACCGTCATTTACTATTTTTACTTAGATTTTCCCCCTTTTTATTTTACACTAAAATATATTTTGTTGTTGGTATGGCTTCATCAAGAAGACGTTACGTGCTTAATCCAGACTCTTTTTGCTATATTTGCGATGAATTAATATTTGGAAAATATCGAAAACCCACATATATCGATCGAAAGTTGTGAAAACGTCGTATTATCAATACTTTAATCTGAAATCCTGAATCTGAAATAAAAGATCTGTTAAATTATAGCTTTATTTCGTGCCGCGGCCAGTGTCTAAATGACTGGTACCACGGGAACCGGTAGCCACACAAAGAGCCGCTCCTCTCTGTGAACCACTTCGGGGTTCTCGTGGTGGTTGTGGTTTGGATCGATGTATGCAGAGATAGTGAATTGTTGATCAAGTGTGCTGTTGCACACTTAACAGAAGGAGTTGGATGGTCTTCAACCCCTAAACGAGGTTAGAACATGGGTTCAGGCTTCCCATGTTCTATAAATTGCTACTCATTGTGACTGTGCGGTACATTTTAGTGCTAGTCTACACTTTCCTTTCACTCGATGGTAAGACCTACGTCAGATAAGAACCAACAAGGCTAGGTGCTGACGTTAATCTTGAGCATAGCATACAGTGAAAAAGCGATAAAGTGAACAATAACTATTTTTCGTTATTACAACTTCATTGTAAAATAAAATTAATATTTTTAAAAATATGGTAGTACCAGAAGAAACACCGACTACTTTTGACAAAATAAATTGGTTTTTTAAAACGTAGTGGCAACATCATACCTTTCATTTGTTTGTTTACTTTCAACAAACCACAAATTAGTATCTGTGCAACAAACAAACGAATATATTTTATATACAACAAAGGAGATCTGTTTTCCATTTTTATTTTTCAAATGCAAAATTAAATTAGCATGAATTTATTTTTCTTCATAGATTAGAAAATACGGCAACTTTATAGATGACAAAACATGGCAACTTCAAACTCTTATATCAAATGTTAGAAGTTAAAGGCAAGATGGTCTTCCCTTTAGTTTATCAGTCACTTCTAGCTTAAAGTATACTTATAATAACGAAAAACTAGTTATTTCCCTGATAAAATCCTAACTTTAGCTAATGGCAAGTTATAATAATGGGCCTAAGTTTAATTGTCACTAATCACATGTTCTTCTTTATTTTATTTTATTTTACTTTATTTTCATTCGCTATGCAATCTTTAAAAAATGTTTGTTATATTTTACATTATTTTTCTTTTATCTTTATTATACCAGCATTTAAATAAATTTGTCCATTTTGTGGTCATATTTATAGATCTTCAGGTATTAAAATATTGTAGTTTAAAATATACAGCCTTGTGACAGACGTAGAAACAAGTAGACATCAGAGCTATATTAATAGAGTTTTGTTTTTAATATACAATAAAAAAATTTGCTAATAAAAGGTTGCCTGAAGCAGCACCAAATATAAATTGGTAAAGAAAGGAAAGCTTTATGAGGTGGTAGACTTCGTTCTTACCAATTGACGGCAGATGATTTAAATACAATTTCTCGTATTCTATTTTCTGAGTTGGGTTAGTGGTTATTATTATTGTAGGGAGAGTATCGAAGCAGACCGCTTTCTTAATGGGTCGCTTTTCGACCCCCTTCTGCCCTTAATGATTATATGCAACCAAATTGTAATTATGGCAAATTTATTTTCATTGAGTCACATACTGCCTGCCGACAGCCTTTATTTTTGACTTTAGTGATTTCAGACTTCGAGTGGTAATTTTCAACCTTTTTCCTCATTACGGAACATTGCTAGCATTTTTTCGAGGCCCAGGTCCCCCATGGCGTCCACATTTCATAACCTTCTACCAGAGGTCCTAAGTATTATGGACATTCCCACTTATATCCTTTTTACACTGCTCAACATCTAACATTTACCATCAATTTGCGAAGATGTTGACATCTTTCCTTAAGAATTATACAGGGCTAAAAATCAATATCTTTCAACATCTTCAGAAGACTATTTTGGCAGCTTCACTAATAAAATGATATTCATGTTGAAAAAAACATAAATATTTGTATAAAAATGAGCTGCATACGTACGTATGATCAGTAAAACTGTTACATCTTCTTCCTCCAAAACTCTTTCTAAAACTTAAATACTCTACATTAACAATTAGGTGTCTTCTAGCAAAGCAGCAATTACTCCTATTACACTGTGGAACAAATTCAAGTTAGCAAAAGATAGATCGATTCTGAGAGTGAGGGGTGGAAATACAGGCTAAATTAGAAGACCCGTATCGAAAAATTCGAACTAACATATAAAAACGCCGCGATACGGGTCTCCTTTATCCTCTATTTTCACCCCACACTCTCACAATCGACCTAACTTTTACTAACTTGACTTTGTTCCACAGTGCTATTTTATTAATCGCATAATTATGCGTCTCTACTTTTAATTTTTTTTTGACAGTTGACTTGATGGTAGATGTTAGATGAAGGATGTTGCAAATGTAAATACATTTTTCATAATTTCAATATCTACTTTACTGGCCTTCCTGCCCACATGGGCTTTTTGAGCACCATTCGAGCCTGTTAAATGTAGTGGCCTCCCTCTACCTTTTCAGGTTTAATGAGTTCACCTATTGCAGCGTTGGGATGGTCAAATAATTGGATGATTTTAGCAACTAAGTACCACTCAAAGTAAATAGATACAAAGAATGCTGAAGAGATGTAGCGATTCAGAAAATGCTTTAGTTTCTAAAAAAAATTTTTCCTATTTTCCATTAAATTGAACACCTAATTTGTAAAAAATATTTTCCGACCCTACAGAGTAGGAAGAGAGAATAAGCAATTTGTATTTAAATAATTAATTCGACTAAAAATAAAATGAAATGTTAACAACTGAAAATATCTTTAAATTTCACATCGCAAACGCAAAAATAATTTTACTTTTATTTCCTTCACAACTGTTCAAAAAATATTTATAAAAATACCAACTTCCCTATAAATATTCGCACCTTAACCAAGTCTGAATTTATTCCGAGTTAAATAAATAGGTTGCTACTCCACCTACGAAAAGAAAACAAAAAAAAAGATGCCAAAAACAACTTTATTTACACAACAAATCTACCATATAAAGTCATCTATTAAAGAAACTAAAGATTCTTTTTAATTTTTTTTCAACATTTGTATCGTTGAGTAACAATTTCTTGCCATTTTTTACATTTTTACATGGATGTCTAGCTGTACTACGAGTATTGTAGCAACACAGACAATGTGTATATGGATCTGGTTTTGTCCCATCAATAGCCTTTGGCCCTATTTGAATAACTCTGTGAATAACTACTTATGTGTGGCGTGTATCTGAGTGTGTGTAATGGTAGTCTTTGTTGCAAATGATTATTACAGTCGCCATTGATTTTATGCGGAATGACTTTTTACCAATATTTCTTACCTGTTCTTTACGTTCGTTCATTCATATCAACTACCAATGTGAGTCTTATATGCTACAGATTTTGAAGCAAATCTACTCTCACACTGGGATGTTGTTGTTGTTATACATACATTGCTTTAATTCGTTTCATTGCAGTTCACTGAATATTAGGGTCCATAACAATCGGTTATCAATGAATTGTACCTAATGCCTTTTGGAACGCGTTGTTAGCTGACTACTTTTACGGGATTTTTTTTTTTTTTCTTCCCTTCCTCTTGTTGTTTTTTTTTTTATTTTTGTTTTTATATGACTGGTTGTTATGTTTGACTGTCTGTCTAGCTGTGCTTGTGTTTCATTCTTTGCGTCCATTAATATCTTTAAATGCTTGGTTAGTAAAAGTTTGTAAGTTCTCATATAGAGAGATCCATTTAACCCATTAGTGAATGAGTAATAAAACTTAATGTTGCACGTTACAATAATTGTGGGTTTGGATATTTAACAAATAGTTATATGAAATGATGAAATGTTTTGCAATAATGATTATGAGAGCCATTAAAGAATTCTGCTTTTCATAAATCATTAAATATTTTGAAACAAAAGTATACTGTGACATTAATACTCGGTAGCTATGGATATTAGTGCAACTTAAATCGAAAAGTATATTTAATCTATCGAGGTTTAATCATCTTAAGGTCTTTAAGTGTAGTGTACAGAAAAAACTATGTTCACCAACTAAAGATTTTAAAAATTTATTAAATAATTAATTGATTCAATTATTTGTTTAAATATGATTTTTTTCTTGTTCTGTTTTAAACAAATATATATTAGAATCAATTAACAAATTAATTGAACTTTAATTTAAAACTAATTAAAACTTTAATTATTGCCTAAAATTTGTTCTGTGTGTATAATCGTTTGGAATTTATTATTTTTTATTTATTAAATGTTACAATAAAATTCCAATTCATATATGAAAATTTCGGCAGGGACTTCCGAAATTTGACAGTTGATAAAGACAATATTGTTGAAGCTATATCTGCCGACTTGGCTGCCATTTATTCAGCGTGTTATGCAAAGTCACCATGGATATATAAAGCGTTCAACATCACGTGCAAATAACAAAATTGTTTTTTCATAATCGGTGTTCTGTTAGGGCAATGTCCGCTTCACCTATTTTACGGCAGCCATTATCGTACTGCAGAGATAATTATTCGCACAACTTGGCGAAATTCGCTTTACGGCTTGGGTCTGCATCTGTACAAAATTCAACTGATCCAGAAGGGATACATGCCACAGAGCTTATGTTACATTAAACATTCTGCAAGAACGACGTTAGATCTATGCGACCTAAAAAAATGGACACGACCCTTGCAAGCTACGGCACAAATTTGCATGATATTTGATTTCATACATAATGGTATCGATGGGCCTTTCTTATGAATAATATTTTTGTAGTACATTTATAGCTAAATGTGCTATCGTTGGCCTATCAACGGCACTCAAATTAATTTATAATGACGGATAGCAGTTCGGTGAATAGAAATACAAAAGAAGATACATTTCTTGCGACTTTTTGAACTTAACTCGTATGTAAAAATTTCAGCCAACACTTCTATCATCCTCGCTAGGATGGAAAAAGGCGCTTAGGTATTACCAAAAGAAGTACTTGCTACATAATGACTTACTTTTGGCATTACCAAATTCTGTTACTCGATTACGAAACACATTACAATAAACATCACAAAAACCAAGAAAAAAGTATTTGCATTACATTTTTTTGCGTAATATACATTACGTAATCAATTCTGAAGAAGTAGTTATTTAAGTCTCACGCCTTGTTAAAATCATTAAGTTAGTAATCCAGTTAAAAAGTACTTTCACCAAAAATGCTTAATTCCACACTTGATTACCATTTTTTTTAAATTTTTTGCTGGGTATTTTATATATTAAATAAACCTCAACACATTAGCCCAATTCACAATCTTGTGCATTTGAGATTGGAAATTAATGCAATTGTAAAAATTTCCCATGAATTGAGAACGGTTTTTTGTTTCAGTTTGCAAAACTTATTGCAAAACAAAAAATTTCCTATTGGAATTTTGGCTACAATGAAAATTTCGTTGAAGGCAAGTACAATTCGTATACATATTCTTTAATAGATAAAACTGCTGAAGACGTTGTTTTATTTCATCAAAAATTCATCAGTTGCAAACACAAAAAGTAACCGAATTTTTAAAGTGTTCTTGTAAAAGAAGCATAATGCCCAAAAATCGACAGTCGTCTAGTACCAAATAACAATAAACGGAAGCAGGGTTGCATTGAAAACTACTGCACTAGAGGTACAAAAAATCTCGGAATTATCAAACTGCCAATAGACAAACTTGCCCAAAATTTATCCGTAGTCTAGTACTAGAATACAGTTAACGGAAAAAGTATTTCTTTGGAATTGTTAGTGCAAGAAATACTAAAGTTCACGGAATTATTAATAATAAAGTTCGGCAGACAGTCTAGTAATAGTTATCAAGTTAATTTGTCCATTTGGGTCCATTTTTAAAATCTTATATCCTTTTTTACACTTTTTTGGTTTTTCGATTTTCATTTTTCATATTTTTTGTTGATTTTAATTTTCATATTTTTTTATTTAATTTATATTGTCAGCTGTCAGTTTGCAAATGCCTAACAAATAAAAACTATGATTTTTGGTGTTGCTTATTTTCAAAAGTGTAGCATATGCATTTCTGTGTATTTTGTAAGTGTGTTGTAAAATTATCCAATACCATTATGCAAATGCTACGATGCAAGACCATTTACACAAGATTGTGAATTGGGCTATTAATTACAAATATGTTATGTTACACTCATGATTTTCATTTTCAAAGAAATATTGAAAATTTTTTTTAAATATTTCGAAAATTGTTTGTAAAAATATTTTTTTGAAAATTTTCAGAAAATTTTTTAAAAAAGTTTTATCGAAAAATTTTCTATAAAAATATATCCTTGAAAATGCTTTATAAATATTTTGATAAAAATTTTTTTTTGAAATTGAATTTTTTTTGAAATCTTTATTAAAAAATTTTGAAATATTTTTTTTTATAATTTTATTGAATTTTTTCCTTTTTTTTTTTGTTAAATCTAGAAACTTCCTGCAATCTATACTGAGTTAGAATGGTCAGGTTAAAGCAAAAAGAAATTCTTAAAAAAATTTTATCATATTGACCCCCATGTGCCTTTTACCTGCTATCCTGTGGGTCTGTTGGCTCCTCTATGTATATTGCTTTCTATAAAGGTATTTAATACAAATCAAAGCAGAAAAACCCTACCAACCTAAAAACAAAAATCACCCCTCGCGGGGGGTTATTGATTCCCGAGATCTATATCACTCCTTGCGAAAAAAACATTTAAAAAACGTGAAAAAATATAGGTGGGCATGGTTTTTATCCCGCAGCCTCCAAAAGAATAATCTGATGTTGCTGAATTGCAATCCAAATTTTTCGGAACTATGCCTGAAAGATTGGTGTGCTTAAATTTTTTGTATCTCTTCTGGTGCCTTTGCAAATTACATTACTACCCGAACACCGAGAGACGGACATCGCTTAATCAACTTTTCTATGTATGAGGATCCAGAACATATATACCTTATGGGGTCGGAAATGAATATTGTAGAAATTACACACGGAATGACAAACTTATATATTCCCCTTTTCACCTGTGGTAAAGGGTATACAAAGTTAGACACGATCGACTGACCTTTCGAACGAAGGACGCGATCATCGCAGATAATTCCAAGAACACGTTAAGTGCAGTTGCTTATTGACGGTTACAAAACTTAGCACTCTACTGAAGCCTGTGGCTATAAGGATATAAATATAAAGCCACGAACACTATGCAAAATGTCGTTGGAAAGAAACAAAACTCGATCTAATTCGATCATTAAGCAACAAAAATGTTTAAAAATGGATAAAGCTAGTAACTTGTATTGTACAAGAATATCTTTACTAAAAGTCTTAAATTAATAGTTTTTTATCTTAAGAACAATAAGGAAACGAAGAAAAAGTTAAAAGGTCCCACAATGGGTTAATTTTGATTGTATTGTGTAAATATGTTTAAATTTACTGTTTCGTTAGGTTTTATTCATTTATTTTCATTTTATAGTTCATATTCATTTTCTGTTCGTTTTTAGTAATTTTTTCTATTCTCACTGTATACCAGCTCACTCCATTTTGTTGTTCTTAAATGGCGCTGCTAGCATTGGTATTTTGAATATCATCATGGATAGATAGTTAAGGTGTGTAGCTGTGTATGTGTGTGTGTGTGTGTATGAATATGTTATTTGTAAATTTGTATGTTAAATGTAAATTCCAGGTTCAATTGCACGTAAGCAAGGTTAGATTGGTATTTATTGTAGTTTTTATATCAGAATTATATTACGACAATACACTACAACAACTACTATTGCAACTACGACAAAAGAAACAAAAGCTTTTGGCAATGAAATAAATATTGTAATTTCAAGTTGGTTGGCAGTTGGTAGCTTTTTGTAGTTTTTTATTTTTAATTCTAACAGAGATTGTTATTGACACATTGTTTTAAATACTGACCCTTTTTTCATTGTGCAGCAAAATGTTTGTGAATGTTTCAACTAATAAATTTGCCATAAAGCATTTATTTATTTTTGATCTCTTCCCTTTTTTTGTTTTGTTTTTATAATATTTAGTTTTATCTAAATTGTAAATAAATCTTTACTCCCATAGAGCAAAATTTAATTCAATTTCAAATGACACTATCTAAATTGATTATAAATAAATTTTAATAAACTGAACAATTACAAAAACACACATAAGTTTTATTTGCCAATGTCTGGTGAAAATGCAATTTTGATTCAATTTCCTCAATCATTAAATATAAGCAGACTAGAGGTAATTAGATTTATGAAAAGAACTTTTATATTGTTATGACAATTACAAACATTACACAAGTCAAACAAAGTTTGTTATCAACATTCACAAAATTCCATGGACGAAAATAATGCGGTACCCAAAGTTACTCCAAGATCCATAAAAACAAAAACTTACTAGAGATATTTTTTAATTTATTTGTTATAAACATTCATTTAATATGATTATACGATAGTTAAACAACGTATACGAGGGCTGTAAAAAATCCGGTGCTTCTTGTACTGCCAGAGCAGCAACTGTTAATGTAGCACAGAAACTTGTTATTTGTTAAATCTCATGCCAAATGCTAGCAATTACCAGGGACTCAGTGATGAGAAAGAAGGCCGACAGTTACCAGTCGATAGTCTGATATCACTAAATTCAAGTGTAAAGGCTGTTCATGACTCAATGAAATTAAGCTTGCCGTAAATTACAAATCGGTTGCATGTAATCATTGAGGATGGCAGGATGTTGAAAAGGGACCAATTAAGGAAATTGTCTACTTCGATATCCGCCCTACATTAATAATAATGTAACACTGCTCCCGTTAACTGTTATCTATTACTGAACTGCTGACTTTTACTAAAAATAAATAAATCAGTCAAGTGCGAGTTAGGCTCAAACATGTATTGTTCCTTACTATGTACAGTACAACTTAAAAATTTAAGTTGTTAAATTGTTTAACAACTTATGGGGCACCCTTTAATTTTAAAATTGAATTCATATTCGCTAAAATTGCAGCATTATTGGAACACCTTTTAAATTTTAGTAATTGTTGTTATAGCAGCCATGGTAAAACGCTTTCTATAAAAATACCTACCTATCGCGGTTCAAAAAATAAGGTAATATTCGTGCAAAACATCTCACTAATGGACACCCTTCAATTTTTAGTAATTGTTATATTGGCCGTGACGTCACATCTTCTATACAAAATTTCAAGATTCTACCTGTTACGGTTCAAGAAATAAGCGTTAGATATAAAGGGTGTTTTTTATAGAGGTATAGAACTTTAAGTTGCAATAAAACAACGATGGATTATTCCCTTGACATTAATTTTATTTATCCGAAAGATAATATTGTGGCATTACATTTTAAATATGATTTCTGGCATATGACCGCCACGGCTGGCGCGGATGTATTTCAATCTGGACATCCAATTTTCGATGACTTTTTCCAACATTTGTGGCCGTATATCGGCAAATAGTCAATGACTTTACATAGCCCCACAGAAAGTAGTCTAGCGGTGTTAAATCACAAGATCTTGGAGGCCAATTCACAGGTCCAAAACGTGAAATTAAGAGGTCACCAAACGTGTCTTTCAATAAATCTATTGTAGCACGAGCTATGTGACATGTTGCGCCGTATTGTTGAAACCACATCTCCTGGACATCATGGTTATTCAATTCAGGAATGAAAAAAATTAGTAATCATGGCTCTATACCGATAACCATTGACTGTAACGTTTTGGCCACCATCGTTTTTGAAAAAGTACGGACCAATGATTCCACCAGCCCATAAGGCGCATCAAACAGTCAGTTTTTCTGGATGTTACGGTGTTTCGACATACACTTGAGGATTACCTTTACTCCAAATGCGGCAGTTTTGCTTGTTGACGTAGCCATTCAACCAGAAGTGCGCTTCATCGCTAAACAAAATTCGCTTATGAAAATCGGGAACAACGGTAATCTCGTTTTGGGCCCAAATTGCACTATTTGCAAGCGTTGTTCAGGCACGAGTCCATTCACGATGAATTGCCAAACCAAACTGAGAATAAATCACTTGACAGCTGTTAAATCGGTCGCCATCTTTAAAAGTAATGCCAACTTAAAGTTCTATACCTCTATAAAAAACACCTTTTACATGCAAATCACGTCATTGCCGGGGGTCATAGTAATACTCCATCTGTGAAAATTTCAAGAGTCTATCTAGCATGGTTAAAACATTAGGTTAAATTCATGCAAATCACGTCACTGTCGGAACACCCTTTAATTTTTGCTATTTGTTATAGTGGCTATAGAAATACACCTCCTCTAAAAATTTCAAAAGTCTTCCTATTATCGTTGAAAACTTAAGCCATATACGTGTTAATTTTAAGTGTATGCCTCCTACAATTCAAGAAATAAACACATATACGTAAATAACACGTCTCTATCCGAACGCCCTATAAGTTTTAGTATTTGTTGGTGTAGCGGCAACAGTTATACATCTGTAAAAACTTCAAGAGTCTACCTATTATGGTTTCAGAGATAAAAGACAATAGGGTTACGTTTTTACGCTTTGGGTTCGGAACCCTAAAAAAGACCAATATGAAAATAAAAAAATTTAGGAAACTGATGTTTATGGGCAGCCAACATTGTGTGTTAATGTGTTATATAAACATAGTTGCAAACATTGTATACATAAGCAACCAAACAAAAAGAACAGCTTACAAGAAATTTTCTCATCCCCTATTAAATTCAATAACTCCTGTAAGTAATCGATAACAAATTATTTCAACCCATTAGGCGATTTTTTAATTTTATTATATAATTTCAAAAGTATTTTAAAATTTATACTTAAAGGTTTTAAAAAATTTTAATATTGAATAAGTAATTTTTTATGATGATTCCTAAAATACAATCCTATTGATTTAAAATTGTTTGTAGAACATGCAGAACAGCTGCTTTAAACGTTGATATTAAATACTAATATATTTTTTCATATTCAAAAGCTAATAGTAATAGACTACACCCTATAAAGTATGAAAGAAAAAACCTTTTATGTAAATTCTTAACATGATCTTAAAAGCAAACAACATATTGCCACCATTCATAATCATTTTGTTTTTAACACTAAAAGCAAAAATACAGAAACAAAAAGTTTAAGTTTTTTTTTTTTTTTTTGTAAAAAAAAAATAAAAGAAAACCTTAAGATTTTATGCGTCTTCATTTTAAGTCTGGCCGCAAAAATTACCTGCAAGCAAAATCACACCATGCCCTGGGTGTCAGGTCAAGAGTCATGAACAAGTTTAAAAAACTTTAAGTAAAATTTCGCCCGAAAATCTAAGACAAAATATGCGAGAAAAATGGAAACAACAATAATAATAACAAATAACTTTTTATGTTTTTGGTTTTGTAAAACACTTTGAAATACTTTGCACCCGAAAACAATAACAACAACAAAAAAGTTTGCCAAGACAACTAATAAAGTTTAAATAAATACACACACACACATACACCAACCGGCAGACATTTGAATTACAAAGAAAACTTTTTCCTAAAGCCCCTTTTTATTAAACAAACATATATTTACTTACACAGCTTCTTATACACGAATATATATTTATCTTTTCACTTGTACATACATACATACATACCCAATTATGTTTAATAAAAAGCAACAATAATAAACAATTTAAAGTTTTCTTTTGGGCAAACGAAAGTAAAAGCTCTGCCTAAAAGGTTTCTTTACACTTTTAAGAATTTCATAACAAAGTTTGCTGAATAACATTTTAAAGTCCTGTCATCTTAATTGGATTTACTATTAGAAAGTTGGGGTGAAATTTAATGTTACGTAGTTAGAGCCCCAAGCTTTCAAAGGGTCATTTCCATTGGCAAATACATAATGATCTTCAGGCCGAAGTATACGCCATCCTCATCTGTGTTAGGGAAAGTTTAAGGAGAATAATAAAGGGTATTAAAAAATATCTGATGTCCGACAGCCAAGCTATACTAAAGGCCTTAACCATATTTTAGTTAAGGCGTGGGATAATTACGAATTGTACAACATCTCTAAATTAACACGGTGGCCATAATATTTCAACACTCACCCCTATCATTACTTTTTCTCCTTGAAATATTTCCGTTTTCATTGATGTTCCTTCCAATCGTAAATAATTCTTCGAAACTAATCACCTTAAAAAAAATTCTCCTTCTGAAGAATAATTTTTAAAACTTCAAAAATAGTTTTTTCACCAATTAAGGTTTTAATTGAATTGTTTCATTAAATTTTAATCAGAAACCAATTAAAACCTTTTATTGGTGAAAATATGTTTTTCCGGTACATGTCAAATTTTGGATCAGTAGGACTAGCCCTTTACAAATGGCTTGATTATTTGCGTGTACTTCTTGTTATCATATATTTTCAAGAAACTTTTTATACCCTTCACCACAGGTGGAAAGGGTATATATAAGTTTGTCATTCCGTGTGTAATTTCTACAATATTCATTTCCCACCCCATAAAGTATATATATTCTGGATCCTTATACATAGAAAAGTTATCGGTTTTCGGGTAGTAATGTAATTTGCCAAGGCACCAGAAGAGATACAAAAAATTAATTCACACCAATCTGTCAAGCATAGTTTCGATAATTTTGGGATTGCAATTCAGCACCATCGGATCATTCCTTTGGAGGCTGCAGGCCAAAAACACCGCCCACAAATATGTTTTTCACGATTTTTTAAATTTTTTCGGCTTTAATGATTCTCTTTTGCTTTCTTTTTGTCAAACAAATATTAGACCGCGACATGTAGATCGCAAGGAGTGCATTCAGATCTCGAGGGATCAAAAACCCTCTGCGAGGTGCGATTTTTGTTTGTTTTTAGATTGGTAGAGTTTTTTGTGATTTGCTTTGTATTAAAGACCTTCATAGAAAGCAGTAGCCAATGGACCCACAGGGTACCTACCCACTGGTAAATAGGAGCAGTTAAAAGGCACATAGGGGTCAATTTGGGTAAATTTTTTTCAGGATTTTTTATTTTGCTTTAGGAAGGTCCTAAAATTAACAAAAAGAATTCAATAAAATTAAAAAAAAAAAATTAATATTTTTTTTTTAATTAAATAATTTCTTAAAAAATTTAAAAAAAAAAAAATTTTACAAACAATTTTCGAAAAATTAAAACAAAAAATCAATATTTCTATGAAAATAAAAATCATGAGTGTAACATAAAATATTTTAAACACATTAAACACATAAAAAACATCAGGATAACGACTACAAAACTGTCAAAAATAAATTACACCCGTTTATAGGTAACCGATTATTTTGAAGCCAGTATAGCTACATGGCTACACGACCACAGTTGTGGCTGTAGTCAACTTAGGCTAATTTTATTTTATTAAACAAAAGAAAATGTCACAAAATTGTAAATTAAAAATTCATATACAAACTAAAAGTTTTGGAGGAAATATTTATAATTTTTTGAATAAGTTATTTAAATTTTAATAAATTTGAATAAGTTATTTAAATTTTATAAAAGCAAAATAAGTATTTCTACAAAAATTACAAAGTTTACGATTTAGCTGACGTGTTTAATATCATTAAGTAGCTGACTACACTGCGACAATTGTAGCCAACGGAGTTTGTTTTTATTGAGCTGCGTCGCCGCTGTTTCCCCTTTCTTTAAAGAATGAATAAAGAAATTTTTCTCATACGACTTATTTTAATTTATGCAAAGACACAACAATATGGATAATGCTGTACATGCCTGAATAAATAAAATCACCGTTATGAAGAGTATAGAAGATTCGGCACGGTCGACTATGGTAGTCTTACTTGTTATAAATCTTTTGGACACATTTTTTCAACTTTTAAGAATTTTAAAATATCTAACGGTTTTTTTAGATGTTTGTAGATTAGAACAAGTATAATGAGTAATCAGATATCTATACACAGTGCACAACTTGTTATTATGAATACATATTTTAGAACAACTGATTAGTAATAAATTTTAAATTGTTTTTTACTCTTTCTTTAAATTTATACGTATGGTATATGACACACTCTTACTTTTTTCATAAAAATTTCCCTCAAATTAGTTAAAATTAGATAAAAATAACCACTAAAGAACTCTTCATTTGAAAAGTTTATTTTGTTTTATTTTGTTTAAACTCTATGGTCAGGTTAACAACTTCCGTTTTGTGTACAACCAAACAACAGCAACAAAATAAACAATAATAAAATAAATAAATTTAAATACAACAACAACAATAGTAAGCATAATAATTTCATTATAGAGTTTATTACACACATGCAAAAGACCTTTAAATACTTCCAACACACTTACATAAGTGGTGGTGGGTTCGGCTTTAAACTTTGAAAAAATTATATTTTTAAAACATTGTTACAGATTTCCGGTATTTTTCTCTCTTTCTGAAAAAAAAAAAAAAATCTCACAACACATTTTGAACTATTTATAAAACTAACAAGGTTCAATGATTATCAAAGAACGATTTGAATTAAAATAAAAAAGTTGCTAAAAAAACTAATGCCACTCGTAGCATATCAAATAATTTGATGATTTTGAAGATTATAAAAGTTGTTACCAATAAAAAATAGTTAGTTTTTTAGAGCTTATTTTGTTTGAATTTGAATTTTATTTTCTTATACCCCTCACCACATATCAAGTTTCTCAATCAGTTTGTAATTTCTACAATATTGCATTTTCATTAAATAAAATATTAATGCGGAATCCAAAACAATTTGTGAACATTTTGGTATATCAATTTGTCAGATACAGTTTTCTATTGCAAATAAATATAGAACAGTTTTTGAATTTTTTTATAAAATTTTTGGGAATTTAGATATTAATTATTTAATATTATGCTAATTACTCATAACGTTTTATAATAAAAATGCAATTTATTTGTTGGGGGAAAAGCTAGTTCCTATACTTATTTCACTGGTTGCTCAGGTCAGATCATCAGGAAACCTTTTTAATAATTTTAGAGAAGCCAAAAATACTCTATAAGTATGGTGACCATGCGTTCACTATTATAGAGAACAGTACACTATTTTTGCCTCTTGTAATTGTGCACCTTTTTTTAATACATGCCCCTTTTGTACATTATTTTTTCTCACTATTATTCAATTTTTTTTTTATTTCCACAAAGAAAAAACTCAATAAGAGGTAAAATTGCTGAAAATCCATTTGAAAACTACATGCAACTACTACAGGAAAAGAAATACTTGATTTATGAGTGTTCACATGAGTGGTCATATGAACACTGCTTTAAGTTTAGTTTGATTTTTAAATGGTTTTTAAAACCCTTTGTAAACCCATTGATGGAAATTTCTACAATATTCCTAACCCTAAAGTATGTACAAATATTCTGGATCCTTATACATATTGAAATGTCATTTGCCAAGGCGACAGAAGAGGTACAGAAGTTTTAATCTGCCTGGTATAGTTTCGAAAATTTTAGGATTGCAATTCAGCAACATCAACTATGCCCACCTACATTTTCCACGTTTTTTTTTAGTTGTAATGATTTTGCATTTTTTGTCAAATTAATATTAGATGGCGACAAGTGGTTCTCGCAAGGGGTGCATACGGATTTCGGGGGATGGTTATTGATCCCACGAAATTAGTATGCGTGGGCGATCAATACCATCCCCCGAAATCCGTATGCGAAGGGGTCAATAACAATTCGTCGAAATCCGTATGCTAGGGGTGATTTTTTCTTTGTTTTTAGGCTGGTAAAGTTTTTCTGCTTTGATTTGTATTAAAGGGCTTTATAGAAAGCAATACACATAGAAGTAGCCAATAGGCCAGCAGGGTGCCCACTGGCAACCAGGAACAGTCAAAAGGCATATTGCTTAGATTACAGGAAAATTCCCTAATTAAAAAAATTTTTCAATAAAATTTTTACAAAAAATTTTCAAAAAAATGTTTATAAAAAATTTCACTATACAAATTTTTGCAAAAAATTTAAAAAAATATTAAAAAAAAATTCCTATAAATTTCCGAAAAAAATAAAAAAATGAATAAAAAATTTTCGCAAAAATTTACAAAAAAAATTAAATAAATAAACTTTTTACAGACGCACACTGGGTTGAAATTGCTAAAAACGGCTCTTAATTCAGGCGTTAGCACTTATTTTTTCGTTTCGCAGCAGTAAGTGGGTCATTACTACTTAAAAAAAAAATCATTTTGAAAAAAAAAATTTTAAACGTGGTGTTCGTTTGTCAGCTCGCATGAATATTTAAATTGTTTGGAAACTCCATTTTTAAAGATAAATTAATGAAATTTGGGCAATTTGATTTCTTTAGGTTAGTAACTCAACATACAAAAATTAACCGAAATAGGTAAATGATTTCGTATAGCCCCCATACAAAATTTTCCCGAAAATATGCTATACTAATCTTTATTTATAAAAAAGTTTTTATTAATATAAATTTACATTTTATGTTTAATACTAGTAGTCTTCATATTTGCTGTCACAAAAATAAATATCATCGGAATTATTTAATTTTCTTTTTGTAATATTTGCTCATATTAGTAATAATAGGATCGGAGCTTATTAAAAATCTATTGAAAATATCTTCATTGCACTTTTCACGACTGCATTTCCGTGAAAAATGTTCTCTGTATGATTTAAAATCTTTATTACAAGCTTCCTGTGGTTCCACCGATAACTGGCCAATAGGTTACAGTGCATGAGTAATAATCTGCGGACGATGTAAAGTTTCCGCAGAAACTTCGGGATTTTGAAAAAAAAACCGTCTGGCTGTATTCTCGTCATTTGAATTTCCAAATCTTGGTTTTGGTTGGCCAACCATAAGTCCGGGTTTTTGTCTGAACTCGATCTATATTTTTGAACTGGTTTTATTCACATCACTTTTTGACATAGTAACACCACGATATAAAAAAAAAACAAAGCATTTACAAGTGAAACAAACAAAAAGAAAGTTAAAAAACAATTATTCACGTTGCTAAGCATACACAAATTTTTCAATTTTCAATTAAGAGCCATTATTGGGAATTTCAACCCAACGTGAGACGTTTCGAAAAAATTTCTATAAAATATTAACAAAAAAATTTCGATAAATTTTTTCCAAAAAAAATTGGATAATAGTTTTACAAAAAATATTTTGATAAAATTTTTACAAAAAAATGTCGATAAAATTTTTACAAAAAAATATTTTGATAAAATTATTACAAAAAAATTTCGTTAAAATTTTTAGAAAAAATTTTCTAAATTTTATCGATAAAATTTTTAGAAAATAACTTTAATAAAATTTTTAGAAAAAGTTTTCGATACAATTTTTACAACAAAAAATTTCTACGTTTTATATCATATTTGTAATAATGATGTTGAAAATCATAAAAGTAAAAACCTTATGTATATTATGTGAAATTGGGAAGCATAACAGAGTAAAGGAATTTTTAACATTACTATGGTGAAGCGTATAAAAGATTCGGCATGTCCGAATATAGCAATCTTATTGTTATTAATGAAGTTTGATATTTCATCAAATCCATTATAATATAATATTATTATGTGTACACTAATTTTTCATGAAAATAATGGTCACGGTATCTAGAGGTAATAAAATTCTACAAAACACATTGAGAAGTGTATATGTTAATAGAATAATATTACAGAACATTAAAGCTGCAACAAAACACATCACTTAATGCATAATATAAAATAATTAGAATAGTTTTTTATTGTAATTTAGCAAAATTGATTCATAAATGGCGAAGATATGTTGTAAAATCGGCAAGGCAAAAGTGGCTCTCAAGTATCTGCCCTGTTTTTGTTTATTATGGTCGGTTGTGTATTATTGTTGTAGTTGCAGTTGGTTTTTTCTCTGTTGTACAAAAACCTAAACTCTGAAAACAAACTAAAAATTTATTAGAAAAAACGAAAGTTCCCTAAAAGTTCGAAACTCAATCGAATTACGATACTTTCACCAAAATTTCATCGAAAAAATCACATTCTCCCAAAAACCGAATTTTCGAAAGAAATAATTAAGTTTAAAAAAGGAAGCTAACAACAACTCCCTGAAAAATCATTTTATTTAAATATCACGTTGTTAATGAAATATCACAAAAAAAATATTTTTTCATAATCTGTAAAATTCTTGAAAAAATTGTAGAAATTTTAGAAAATTTTCAAGAACTATTTAATATTCCAATGATTAATTCATCGCGTTAAATAAAAATCAAATTCACAGCGCACAAGTTCCGTTGCTAACGGATGTACGTCTCTCAACAAACAAACCCATACATATGTATGTATGAAAATTTAATATTTGCTAATAATCTCCTTTAATGAGGCCCACAATATAAATAAATTTCTATATTACAACTAAAACAATGTATTTATAATTTCTGGTTTTTGTTTTATGCTGGAATTGATTTTGTAGTTTAAAGGTACAAGCACTTACACACAAACAAACAAACAAACATGCCAAAACTTATAACCGAAATTGACAAGGCCAGCGGCTGTATATCGTTTGTATAACAACAACAGCAATAACTACAAACAACAAAAAGGGACACTAGTCAAATTACTACAGACACAATTTCAGTTACCCCCCATCGAAAAAAGTGTTTGCTGTAAAGGATGTTTTTTTTCTTGTTTTGTTGTTTATTTCTCTCGAAGGGTAAGAAGAGGGTGGGTGTAAAAAATGTGTGTTGCAAGTTAGATGTGTAAGAAATAATTTTTGAGGATTTATTTGTTTAATACTTTTTGGGTCGAAAAGAAAATTTGAAATGTTCGTAATTAGTATGAAGTTTTGTAAAAAAAATTTTTTTTTTTTTGGTTTTTAGAAGTAAAGCTTCACAACATGCACCAGAGCAACAAATATTAAATGATGAATTTTCATTCTTTTACGCTTGAATTGTTGACTGTTTTCTATAGCAGTATTTACTGAATTTCAGTTATAAGAAATATAAATATAATAATTTTTGAAAATTTTGTTGTATCTGCAACAGGATAGTAATCGAAATGGAAGACAAAATAGCAGTTTTTAGAATTTTTGCCTGTCTGTCCGTCTGTCTTTGTTCGTAACACGGAAAAGCTGCTGGATGAAATTTAATAAAAATTATGTGAGGAGGTACCTTATTATACCAATTCAAATAGAGAATGCTTTTTTCTCGTAAAAATATATCATTTCGAAGACAAAATAGAGAAAAAGTAATGAAAGTACGCAGTTTTACCGATTTAATGGTACTGCAAACTTGGCAGCACTTTTTTTTGCCAGCGGGAAATTGTAAGCACTATTTACAGACCTCTACATTAATTTTAGAATTTTTATATAAATATCAAAATTTTATATAAAGCATATGTTGCTGATTGATTACCCAGGGAAGGGTACCTTTATATAAAGTAAATACATAAACCATATCTGAAGCGATATCAAACAAAATAGTAAATGTAAGGATGCTGACAATGTGGCGGGCACATCTTGTATTTAATAAAGTGTTAACAAGTAAAGGATTTTATGGATGTTAACAAAAAAATTCAAACTTTGATGACATTAATTGATAGTTAAAACTTAAGCGCCGAAACCTATTCAAAGCAGAAATTGTTTATTTTTTCGTCACGAGCGAAATAAAATGTATTTTCTCACCTCAAAAAGAAAAAAAATTATTGACATTTATAACAATAAACATTTTTTTTTTTTTTTTGTTATTAAAAATAAACAAAATAAATCAGTCAAGTGCGAGTTAGACTCACACACTCGCAAGGTTCCGTAGTATGTTAAGTACAATTTAAAAATTCAAGTTTTTTATGCCTTATGGAGCATCCTTTAATTTTAAAATAAAGTCATATTCGGGAATATTGTATCATTCTTTTGGAAAACCCTTTAAATTTTAGTAATTGTTGTTATAAAAAAAAATATCAGGAAAATATCGGTTCAAAAAATAAGGTAATATTTGTGAAAAATATGTCACTACTGGACAACCTTCAATTTTTAGTAATTGTTATAGTGGCCGATGTAACACATCTACTGTTAACATTTTAAGAGTATACCTACTACGGTTTATAAAATAAGGCTACTTACGTACAAATCATGACAGTGTCGGAACACCCATTAATTTTATTATTTTTTATAGCGGCCATGGCAATTCCCTTTCTATAAGTATATCAAGAGTCTACCTATTGAAATATTAGTCACTATACGTAAAAAATATATCACTGTCGGAACACCCTTTAATTTTTCGTAATTGTCATATCGGTCGTGGGAACACATATGTACAAAAGATCCTACCTATTATGGTTCAAGAAATAAGGCGTTATACATCCATATCACGTTACTGCCGGAAAACCCTTTAATTTTTATTGGTTTTTATAAGGGTCATAGTAATACCTAATCTGTGAACATTTAAAGAGTTCACCTGTTATGGTTAAAAAAATTAAGCCATATTTATACAAATCACGTCACTGTCGCAACACCCTTTTATTTTTACTATTTGTCATAGTGGCCATAGTAATACACCTTCTGTAAAAATTTCAAAATTTCTATCTATTATCGTTCAAAACTTAGGCCATATACATGCAAATCACGGCACTATCAGAACACCCTTTAATATTTAGGTTCAATTGTGTATACTAGCTTATAAAGCGAACATAGTTTTAATTACTGTCTGCAAATTTTAAGCTTCAGAAATAAAGATATAATCGTAAATAACACGTCACTTTCGGAACACCCTATATGTTTTAGTGTTTCTTGCTATAGCGGCCACAGGTGTACACCATCTTTGAAAATTTTAAGAGTCTACCTATTATGGTTCAAAATTTAGGCCATATACATGAAACTCATCCGAATCCACTGGCCCGTAACATACTAAATGAACCTGGTTACATTCGACTAAGAAGGAGGGACACTGCTTCTCTCATCCGTACATCATAGGGATAACCCACAAATTACAGTAACCGTGAAACATACATTTTTTTTGTCCAGCACTGGTTGGACTTAACAAGTATATTTTTAGACTTAAGATATGAGTAATTATTGATAGTTCAATTATATTGAAGATACAATAAATAAAAATTGCGAAAAAAAATATACATGCAAATCACTATTGGAACACCCTTTCATTTGTAGGTTTATTTTTTTATAGTTGTGTATATAGCGAACTAAGTTTTAATTACTGTTTGTAAATTTTAAGTGTATGGCTCCCACATATCAAGAAATAAACACATATATGTGAATAACACGTTTCTATCGGAAAACCCTATAAGTTTTAGTATATGTTGCTATACATTTGTGAAAATTTCAAGAGCCTACCTATTATGGTTCCAGAGGTAAAAGGCGCTGACAGACGGACGCACTGACATTGTAGCGAAAACAATAGGGTTACGTTTTCACCCTTTCGGTACGAAACTTTAAAAACAAGAAGAATAGCGAATTACAAAAAAATTATTTAAGTAGCAAATATTTTGACCACCACTGTATTTAAATAAATATGAATTATTTAAAATATTTTTAAATGCCCTCGCTTTTGCTGTTTATTGTTGGCGTTAGCTTATTTCTAGCAAACAATTTTTTTTTTAATTCACTCAGCATTAGAGGAGATACGGACAATGATTGCTGCTCCCTGTTACAATAATTCATATGAAATATTTTCACTAAAGCCAACGAAAACAAAAAAAAAAACAATAAATACGACATAAATAAAATAGACACGTACCAAAATCAAACCGAAAGTGTCACGCTCAATGAACAATCATCAAACAGTTCCAGCAGGCCAACAAATGACAACAGCAGCGCAAAATACTTTAAGTATCAAACCTATTTACTATATCTCCGCTGAACAACAGTTGAGCAGCTTCAATAGCAAAATGTTTGTGTAGATTTACTACCAAAAGCGGCAATTTGCTATCAATGTTGTAACAACAATGACGTTGTAAATGGGGGTGGCAAAATGGGGCTGCGTAAAATCTAATATACCAAATACCCCCTCTCTAACATTGAGCTTGAGTTACAACCTTCATCATTATGATGACGTTAATAATGACGAATGAACTAAACGAACTGAAATGTGGGCACGAGTTGAATAAACTGATTTTAACGACAACTAGACACTCGTTTAAATATCGGCTGCAACAGCAACAGCAGAAACAACAACATTAAAACAAGCAACAGGCTTACACACAATCTTTGTTACGCAGGAGAACATTTTCACAACTTTAAAGGTTTTTTACCGTTATTTCTTGTTTTTCTCTTTCTAACACTATTTTCTCTTCTTTGCTTACTCTCATTCTTTTGAATAAATAAACGAAAAAAAAAACAAAAACCGTTATTTAGAGGGTTGTTTAAAACAACAGCAACAACAAGTGTTTTATAACATGAATTAAAAAGTTGTGTGTGTGTGTGTGTGTGCTTTTTCTTTGCTGTCGTCATTTTGCATCGTGTATTGTTTTCGTTGTAAATGAAAAACAGTTGTTGTATCATTCGTTACGGAACTCTCAAGGCGGAAGTATCTGTTCGTGTGAAATAAACAAAAATTACAAACAAAAAAACCGTAAACAATAAAATAAAGTTTAGATGAGAAGAAAAAGCAAACATATGTTTTAACTTTTAACGGTTTTTGAATATTTTGTTCACAGCTAACGGTTGTTTTTTTATGTGGAAAATGACGATAATTTAATTTATTTAAAACGAAAAATACATATTTTTTTAAAAAATTATTGAGCCTATTTGATTTAAGATTTTCAATAAACAAACAGAAATATATTAAAACAAATTTAAATATTTTTTTTAAATTATGAAAATATGAATAAACAATAATAATTTAATATAAAGAAACTACTTTAATAATTAATATAACGTTTGAAGTGATCAATAAAATTAAACAACTGAATGCAGCCCATATTTTGTTGGGCTATAATCAAATAAACTAAATAAAAGGTAAAATAAGTACTAGGTATATTACACATAAACATTTTTAATAAAAAACAAACAAAAATATTGAGAAAACAATCATTCAAAAGGTTATATTAATAATAACTTTACGATATAAGTGCTTGAATATGCTTTCGGTCATGTGGACTCCACGGCTGTCTCGACACTATCACATTCTAGAAGTCAAGTTTGTCACCAGTTTTTCATGAAATATCGGGCGCATGTCAACATAGCCCGCACAAAGTTTTCAACGTCTGTTGTAAAAAAAAAATTTAGGGAATTATTTATAGTGAAGAATTTTAATTTGGTCTGACTGTTCCCTTTTCGTTAGTGTATAGTTGAGCATCCACTCGCTCTATCAATCAGTGAATCAAGTTATTTTAGATGATGAAGGCGATAAACTGAATATTTTGGAGGAACACTTTTGTTCTCTACTTTTTCTTGAAAATAAGATATTTTTGCGGAAAAAATTATCTTATATTAGAATCAGGATACTAAGGTACCTCCTCATAAAATTTTGTTTAAATTCATCCAGTAGATTTTACGTAATGTCAACAGAAACAAAGAAGGACAGACAGACAGACAGATAGAACACATCTTTATTAAATAAAAACCTTCAGTTAATACAAGAAAATACTCAACTTTATTGTCTGAAGATGAAAACGCGAAAATGGATACAGCCTTCTATATGACGTCACATTTTCTAATGATTTGATTCCTGTTTCCCATGGCCAATAGTTGAAGTTTTGTTGGAATAATTTATTTGTTTTATATAAATAACAACGCAGCTAAGATCCGCAAAAACATTTAAAATTATTGTCTCATTTTTCAAATGCTTAGAAAATAAATTAAATATATTTTCATTAATAAAAATTAGTAAATTAATTATTTAGGCTTAAGTTTTTAATTATAAAGAGATAAAGAAAAATTAGATACCAGCAAAGCAGAATGCATTTTCTAGACAGCTACGTCCGTCATCAGTACACTTCGTATCGATCTACCCCGTAGTTTCAATTGTTATTAATTTTCTATTTAAACAAACTTATAGGTTTAAGAACTTAAGCCTAAATAATTAATTTATTACTTCAAAAATAGTTTAAATAAAATTCATATAATTAATAAATTTTTTTTTTAATTATTTTCAATTTTTTAATAATTAATTTGTAGTTTGTCAATAAATCAAATTTAACAAAATTTCTTTAAATATACAAAACTGTCTTCTATTTTACTTAAAAAAAAATTATTGAAAATTTTATGTTATTTCTACGTGCCATAAGTAAATCAAAGAAATTAGTAGAATAAACGAAAAATCATGGTATAAACTATTCACATAAACTTCCTTTCGAGCTGTAAATTTTCGAATTTTATTTGTTCTGAAGATTCATAACGATTAACAAATTTTTTGTTGACTTATCACAATTTTACTTAATATTTTAACAAATTTTTATGCAAATTGACATATTTTATTAAAAGAAATTTTTAACAAAAAATATTTTTGATTTGAAAAACCTGTGCGCAAATTACGTCACTAGATATTGATCAATATCGAATGCCTTAATTTGCCCCCTGATCCTTAAAAAGACTTGTATAAATTTATGTGAAAATTACAAAAAATTTAAGTCTGAAATTGTTTACAAATTTTCTATTGTAATTAAAAATAATTTGGTTTAAAATTTGTTTAAATTGATGACAAATTGAGGCAATTACCTTCTGAAAAAATCCATAAACAAATTGATTTGATAAAGGAATTACCAGTTTAAAAATAGTTGCGACTAAAAAATTAGTTGATTGAAATAAATAACATTATGGTTTTGTCATTAAATTTAATACTTTTTATATTTATATGTATATATTTTTTGGTATCATTACTTTGGGAACTTAACCCCCTATTAGGCTTAAAATAATCATATCAAAGCAAGTAAAGGATTAAAACTTCTTAAAAGCGAACCATGTATTAACAAAACCCTTGCTACGCCTTTTTGAACGTTGGGAGCTGCTGAGTTTCAATTTTCTTAAATAATGGACCAGAAGAAAACGAATCCAATATTGCCCTATTACAAGAAGGGTATTCTGGCCGGCTTACACCCGGCTTATGTTAGGCCGTGTTGAAACCATTGGTACTAAAACGGTTAAACCTAATTAAAATTAAAATAAAAACGACAAAACCTAAGAAAAACGAACCAAATATTAACCTCAAGCCAAGCACATCTCCCCGAAAAGGGCCCATACCCCTCTGCCTGGGCTCCGTAAGACCGTCGTGTAATCCATATTGTCTTAAAATGGTCAGACTAAAGAAAAAAAACATTCAGTTTTGTCCATATTGCCCCCTCCCTCAAGGAGCCCATTGACCGTTCCTGGTTCCCATCCCATGGGTCTATAAATCAAAGCAAAAAATCCTAACAACTAGAAAAAACACAAAATCAGTCAAAACAAGCGAAAATCATTACCTAAAAAATATAAAAAAAAAATATAGATAGTTGTTGTTTTTTGCTCGCAGTTTCGAATGGAATGGTCTAATGTTGCTGATTTGCACTAGCAACATTTTCAAAACAACGCCTGGCAGATTGGTGAGCTTAAATTATCTATATATCTTCTGGTGCCTCGGCAAAGTTGATTTCAACCCCAACACAGACGAACATAGCTAAATCAACTTCTCATTGTAAAAGGATCCAGAATATATATAGTTTATGGGGAGTCGGAAATGAATATTGAAGAAATTACACACGGAATAACAAACATATATAACCTTTCCACCAGTGGTGAAGGGTATAAAAACACTTGATCGTCGGTTGACGTGTTTTTTAAACATTATTTATACTTAACTCTTTAGTGATGAGAACTTCAAATCTTTACTTGTTATTATAAGTTTTATTTTTTAAAGGTTTCCTATAATCACATAAAATTCTAAAATAATGAAAATAGTTCATGCATGACAATTAAAATAAATTTCAGTTTTTTTATTTTAACAAACAGCTTAAAAAAAGTAATATTATGTGGCGGTTGGGATTATTTATTTTAGCTTAAAACATGTGACGACTTAAAATCTGTGGCATCTAAATTTATGATTGCTGGTAGTATTTTCAATATCGTTAAATGAATTGACTAATTGTCGCTTTGCATAAATAACTTATACACCTTTTTGGTAGATTTCTTTTCCATTGTGAGCTTTTATAAACATTCCTCCTTGGGGTCTTAGGTTAATTTCCTACCGAGTGCGCTAATAAAGATTTTTTTTATTAAACTTTAAACAAGAGTATATTGTTGTTTGTTTGAACTCATATAAGTAATATACGTTTTGTACATTCAAATGTCTATCCATAACGGTTCAGCTGATAAAGCCATATGACAAATTACGTCAGATATGAGGACACCGTTTATTTTTTTACACTTATTATTACTGACACAGTAACGGTTCCAAGGATATGGCCATATAGGTTAAACATTATCACCTAGGGGACACCCTTTAATGTACAGTTTTAAATTAAACACTTATTTTAAAGGACAGATTCTTTGTAAATTTTAAATGTCTGTCTAAAACGGTTCAAAAGTTTGGCTATATGCATCAATTTACATCAACTATTGAGACACCCTTTATAATTTTAAATATGTATAAATGTTATTATACGGGACATAGTGTTGGAGATTCTGTCTAATTTTCAAGTGTTTGTCTATAACGGTTCAAAAGATAGGGCTAGATAGGCAAAATTATATCAATTATGGGGACATCCTTTAGTTTCCAAATTTAAGTTATATACTTGATGTTATAAAGGACTTAGATATACAGGTTCATTGTGAATTTCAACCGTCTCTCTGTTACGGTTCAAAAGTTTTGCAATATACATCAAATTACATCAAGTATTGGGACACCCTTTAACTTCTTATTATAAATATTTAACTTCTGATTATAAATATTGGACATTTTGACCAATTTTCAAGTGATTGTCTACAATGGTTCAAATGGTTCATGTATTTAAATTGACGTCACCCTTTAATTTTAAAGTTTATTTTTTAATTAATTTCTGTTATTTGCAGCTATAGTAATAAGCAGTTTTTTAAAATTTTAAAAGGGTGCCCTTTACGGTTCATAATACACGTAAAAAACACGTATGTTGTATGGGGACACCCTTTAATTTTCAAAATTCTGAACGTCTTTTAAAATGGGACCAATCTGTAAGCATTTCCTTAATAAAGAAAATTTTTAAAATCGGGTCAGAAATGACTGAGTTCTGCGGGCACAAACATAAAAAAGCAACATTCAGACGAATTCTTCTTTTTTTGAAGTCGGTTAAAAAGAGAAATAAGTAAAATTCAAAGTACTACTAGATTTTAATTTACATATAATTTAACATAATTATGATTACATTATAATATGTTATTGTTAGGTTAGATGGACGTAACCTATCAGTTTCACATATTTTTTTATTATATTATAATTATTGAATTTAACTATATAATTGATCATAATATAATAAATTGTTATTATATTATAGTATTTTATTGTTGTAGCAAGTTAATACTTTAGTTGTCACTACATCAAAATTATTTTGATAATAATTATTAATATAATTATTATAATACATATGAAATTTATAGTCAAAATTAAGTTCTAATTATAATATATATTATGTGTGACATAATTGGCTTTAAGATATTTATTTCAAATAAATTATTTAAATTGTTTTATAAATAGCTTTTGAAAAGTGCCAGCTAGATTTTAGTAGATATTTTATCTATGATATTATAATTTTTTGTAAGATTTCATGCACATAATAAATTATCATGGCAAATATCAGCGTGTTTGATAATAAACAAAATAATAATTATTACAAAATTATCATAATTATAATAATAAGTATTATAATTAATTATTATTTATCATTATTTGAAATTTTATTAGTCGAACTGTTTATTTTACATACAGATGAAATTTGAAGTCAAGCTTAAGTTCGTGTTATTCTCTCTACGAAAGAATAAATAAAATTACTAATTAGGTGATAATATTAAAGAAAAATTGGGAAAATTTAATTTTTAGATACCAGCAGACCGGAGTGCACATTTTCTAGACAGTTACGTCCGTCAGCAGCATTCACTTTCTTTGTTAGAGAGAATAAAACGAACTTAAGCTTGACTACAAATTTCAACTGTATATAATTACTATTATGATAATTATAATAATCATAATAATTATTATAATATTATTATAATTAATAATTAATTATAATAATTAATTATTATTAATAATAATTATTATAATTATTATTGTATTATTGTAATTATTATTATAATATAATAATAATTGTTATTATAACATTATAATAATTATTATAATAATTATTATTTTGATAATAATCTTTATCAGACACGATGATATTTGCCATGGTATTTTATTATGTGCAAACAGAAAAACTTAAAAAAAAATATGAAATCATAGACAAAATATTTACCAAAATCTATCTTGCACTTTTCGAAACCTCTTTAAAAACAATTTACATAATTTATTTGAAAGCAATATCTTAAAGCCAATTACATCACACATAAGCTGTATGTAACTTTAACTTTAGTAAAATTCTTGGAATTGGAGTTGAAGCATTTCATCAAAGTCATGATCATCATTTTAATAAGCAATTGAACACTTACAGATTCCATATACTATATGCGAGTGTGTGCTAAGAACCTTTTTGCCATCCCATAAAAACTGATGAAAATATAGTCGCAACCACACTTCTTCATGTTTTTCTTTTTTTACATGAGCTTGAACCCATTTAATCATGTGCTCTGATGCGATGTTTAATTTCAACTTCAATAGACCGTAACGACATGACGAAATTTAATAGAAACTCAACAAAAACAAAATCGTACATAGCAGGGTTGGAGATTTTAACCTAAAATAACTTTTAACTAAAAATACAAAAGAATAAAAAAAAATAATAAATTTGTTTTATTCCTAATATTTTATGTTAGGTGGGATTAGATCTAGTAAGTCAGGGTGGTAGTTACGTTTCCGATCAAACCCGTATATTGAATCTCTATGAAAAAAGGGAAGATGAGAAAATAGAGAGAATGTTCATAATAGAAAAGTTAGGATATAAAATGTTAAGAAAAAATGTGAAAGAGTAGCATTATTGTGCGTTCTGCTAGTTACCTAGAAGTTGTACACAGAAAAAATAGTTTGCTCCTATTAACAATTTTATTTAGTTTCAGATACAAATTTAATTAATTTTTACTAGACTCAATTATATAATTAATTAAGAATAAATTCAATAATATTTCAATGAAGTAGATAATTGAATTAATTAAAAATTTAACTAAAGTTGTATCTGAATCTAATTAAACCTGTTAATAGGAGCAAAATATTTTTTCTGTGTACCTCAACGAAGGCCGTAAAGAGTTAAAATATAAAATATTTCAACTAATAAACCAATTAAGTGTATACGTTTCCATTACTAATATGTCGGTTCCTGAGATACTGACGCCTTAAGAATTAAAAATTCTATCACTTATGTGCAGGACAGAGATAATGTGCAAACCCATTTCCAAAAAATAAGATGGTTTCCTCCAAGTATTTAATACTGTATGGAACAGTATTCAAAAAATAATTTTTTTTTAACTTCGCTACGCAGAATATTCTCTTTAGCCGTTGATTTTGTTGACCCTCATAAATGTCGACAGGATGAGTATGTTGAAAAAAAATTCAATAAAATTTACTCCAACGGTCGCAATGTGATAGAATGTAACAATAACATCTTGAAATATAGATTGAGGTGTATTTTTGGTGCAGCTCTCTTCCAGGAAAACGATAAAATATCGTTTTTTATTATCAGAATTCATTTTAAATACAATACTGGTGTAAAAGATAGATATAATTTAAAAAGCTTTGGTGTCCAAGATAGTGATGTGACAGCCTTACCGCAATATTTTTCATTTGCTCAAAATATTTATTATTATCGGGAATAATGCGTAAAAATTCCAATTATAAATAAATATTATAATATCATTCAGTTCACTAATTTTATTATACTTTTATTAAAATAAAACTGAACAACTTCATATATACAAATGAAAAAGCTAAACAAAACTTATATTTTAAAACTGTTGTTGTTTTGTAAGAATATATTACAACATTTAGCGCGAATTTAAAAAAATATTGAATACATAATTTTTTTGCACCACTACCTTTGAATGTTTTGGCGGCATTATTCCCAAAATGTATCATCATATTCCTCCGTTTAATTGACATTTGTAGCACATACATTTTCACGGTTAAGACTTTTCCACATTCGCAATTTATTTAGAATTAGCTGTGCCCGCCACGTCGAAGGCGTTGGGACAATATTTTGTTCGCTTTTGCTTCGAAAGTAGTCCACACCATTAAACTCTAGTGCTTCAGTTATTGTTTACATATTTACGCTATATGAGGGTGTCCATCCCTGGGTAATTACTAAGTAATATAGGCTTCTTATAAAATTTTAAAATTTATATTTATTAAAATTCATCCAGCAGTTTTACTTTGTCCAGAATTCCTCAACCTCTTGTGAACACAGACAGACAGACACAATTCCAAAAATTGCTGTTTTGTATTCCGTATCTCAAAAAATATTTTATGTACAGAAAAGGTTCTGTCACAGTTTTATTATACATATAGATATGGAAAGGGAAATTTTTTACGGAACAGATAATAGGGAAAAAATTCCCAGGGAATTGCTATTTAAATTTGGGGTTAAATAAATTGTTTATTTCTTGTAATATTTTACATAAAAATACCTTTTAAAAAAATATAAAAACCTGATCTATTGATGAAAACTTTTTGAGTAACCATGACTATTCCATATTTTTAAATGTAAGATTAAGACCTAATTCCATTAATTTATAATTATACTAGGGGTTAAATAGCTGAAATTATTTATATTATTAAAAAAATTTAAATTACTAAAAAAGAATGTTGGGTGAAAACAAAAAACCAAAAAGTAGCTTTCGTTTCTAAATGAAGGTTGGCTAAAGCAACAACAAGTATAAAGTGGTAAAAAAAAAATTCAAACGAGAGGAAAACTTTAGGTAGTAGTATACTACGTTCTCACCAACTGATGATAGATGATTGAATACGATTTTTCTCGTATTCCTTTATCTGAGTTTGGTTGGTTAAATAGATGATGTTTACAATTTAACACTACCCCAAGTTGATAGATGCGAAAAATGCTGAAGACGTATGTAGCGATCTAGAAAATGCATTACATTCTGCTAGTGTCTAAAATTTTTCTTTAATATTAATTAATAACCTAATATGTAATTAAAATCATTATTTTTTGTAGAAAACTTGACTTCAAATTTCATCTGTATGTAAATAAAATAGTTCGACTAATAATTTTTCAAATATTCAATATCAAAATGGTAACAGTAATATTAATGTAAATTATTTTAAAAATGTTTATTTTACAAATGAAATAAAAAATTATGATATCAAATCAAACAATAAAAGTTTTAACAAAAAAAAAATTAAAACAATTTATTCTAAACTTCTTCCTTTTTTTTTTCTTTTAATTTCCCATCTCTGATGCTTACGAAACAATGTGAAAAACTTAAAAAAAAGTCTACATATTTAAATACGAATAAAATCACACTCACTGTACTTTAGTCATTGAAACTCATCTAAATTGGCGGGTTTAATTGTGCAGCAACGATAATGTTCAACTACAACACAAGTGAATATAAAATGAAATTACTTTACAAAAACAACTAAAAAAAAAACACCTACATTAAAAAGTATGTATTTAATTTTAGTGACAGAGAATCGAAAATAACTAAACAGAACACAAAATAGCAACAAAACAAAAAAGTACACATACACATACACACGCACACAACACACGCACACACTTAGTTTAAAGATTGTTCTGGCTGAGTAGTTCGATTAAACGAAACTTTTAACAACCAACAAATAATGATGATGTCTAACGATGACTTAACTAAACTACGGGTAAACCGGTAAAAACAAAACGTTAATAAACTCATTTTAGAATAAAATTACAAACAGATAGAAAAAAAAATACAGCAATTGTTGGGTTGGAAGTTTGCGTTTGATGTATAATCACACTTATACGCCCTCATAAATGAAATAATTAAAACGTTTTAATTAAAAGTCAATTTTTATATTTGTGAGAAAGTTTTCTGCAAAATTTCCTCACGCCCATGAACGCACACTTTACACTATATAAAAGGGGGGAGTACTTTACAAAAATATAAGAAACATTAAAAAAAGATATTCGAAAATATTTATGTTCTTAAATAAAGGCATTTTAGCCAAACGAAAGCAGTTAATAAGGAAATTTTTTTAAGTAATGGTAAGTTAAAATATTGGTTCTTTCTTTAAAGAAATTCAGCAACATACCGCTTACAAAATTTGTTTGTTTCAAAGATGATTATTAAGCAATCTTCCTTTTTTGAGATATTGAAAGGGCAATTGCTGGTTTAAGAATACAACCATAATTTACTCAAGTATTATCATATTATAAAAAAAATATATATAATAAATTATATGGTTAAAAAATAGGTAATGTCATATAGATTAGACCTGCTTATTTGAACCTAACTTTTAAGCGCAATTGTGATTTTGAATCAACATCAGCATTATTGTCATTTCTTTTTATTTTGATAATATTGGTATGCTTCAATTATGTATAGAAAAAATATTGGCCAAATGGCTGCCGCGACCTCACCCGACACCTCCATCTGATGCTCCAAATTTTCGATGACGCTGAGGCATAATTGAAGTTCTATGCCGTTAATGTGCGAATTATCTCATCCTTTAGCTGTTGAATTGTTGCAGGCTTATCGAGGTACACCTTTTCTTTGAATTAACTCCAAAGAAAGAAGTTCAACGGTGTCAAATCACATGATCTTGGCGGCCAATTGACATCGCCACCATTTGAGATAACAAGGCCATTGAATTTGTCGCGCAAAAGACCCATTGTTTCGTTAGCTGTGTGGTAAGTGGCACCGTCCTGTTGAAACCACATTTCGTCCACATCCAGATCTTCCGATTCGGGCCATAAAAAGTTCCTTATCATCTCACAATAGCGAACACCATTAGTAACTGCCTGACCGGCCTCATTTGGGACAAAATCTGGCCCGGTGATGCCACCAGCCCATAAACCGCACCAAACAGTCACTCTTTGTGGGTGCATTAGTTTTTCGACAATCAGTCTTGGATTATCATTCGCCCAAATGCGGCACTTCTGCCAATCTTGACGAATCCACTGACCAAATTGATCATCCACTGTTGCCATTTCTTGCCACCATTCTTACCATTGACGAGGTTTGGAATGATCAAGAGGCTTTAGTTCTTGAGACAATTGTACCTTTATGCATAATATTCATCAACGACGAGCGTGAGAGGTGCAATTGTTGGGCACGACGACAGGTTGACGGCTCTTCAGCCACACGATCGCGAACAGCAGCAATATTTTCTGCAGTACGAGCTGTACGAGCATGCACTGGTGTTTTCACATCTCCTACAAAACCGGTTTGCTCAAATTTTTGCACGATTTTTCCGATTGTATGCACGATAAAATTGACCGAAAAAATCACGAAGTGCACGATATGCATTTTGATTTAAATGCCCGTTTTTATAATAAGCCTGAATAACTGTAACGCGTTGCTCGATTGTGCATCTTTCTATGGTTCAACTTGAGTTAGTCTGAAATTAAGAAATGACAAATTAAATTCAGAAACTTGAAATTTAGGTGTGGTTCACATTCAACATCGGCCTTTAAAATTTAACCACCCGATATTTAAAAAAGTCAGTTTAAATGTCGACTGCTTACTAACGGATTGCGACAATTTCCTTTTTCAGTAATTTAATTAAAATCTTCAAAGGGAAGCTTGCGTATGACAAAGTTTCTCAATGTTCTGCATAATAAGTAATTCACTTAAGGATTTGTGTTGGAGTATGCTGAGCATTTTGGTAGGACTAAAATTCGAGATTCTAACCGTTTCTTGCTTGGTTTAAGTCTATTTGAAAGTTGATATTCCTTTGGGTTTTTATAAAACTTAAGAACTGCACCCCTCTTTATGAATTTTATATTTTCGTATAAATAAAATTTTTTTTCTCAGCCGTCTCTGAATATATTAAATTGTACTTATTGTTTTTTTATTGAAGTTTAACGAAACTAATAAGTCAACGAACAAAGAATGAAGTAAAGTCAACAAAAAAGAAAAAAAGAAATAAGTACAAGTTAATCGATCTATAAAACCATCATCAATTTATAAGTATTTTCCAAAACCGTTTTTTTATTCGTCTGTTTAATATTGAATGACAATAGCGAGAACTAGAACAAGATGTGTTCTTCCATCTGTTTAACTTTTCAACACAATATGGCTGTCATTTGTTTTTGCGTGCTTGCTGGTAGCAAATGCTTTTACTTATATTTATATTTTATTTATTTTCTTTTGTAGCTTAATATTCCCCAACATGTTTTTTAGAACACAATACATATTTATATACAGTGTTTGAGGGCAATAGTTTTTGTTATTTTTTATTTTATAACGTAAATGGTCGCTGGGGAAGCAGCAATGAAAAAATTATTGCAGAACAACTTAAATGAACAGTTTTCTATAAAATATTTACAACATACTATTTTCCAGTTTATATTTTTTGTAAACTATATGTAAAATATTTATACTCTCACACACGCACACGCGTGCATACATACACATGTATGTATACATAATTTATACACAGCCTTTAAAACCGAAGGATTTTACAATGCACATCGTATTGAGAATCTTTGCTTTTGCTATTATTGCCAGAATTTTGAAACTCTTCTTTGCCTCCTCTAAAGATTTAATGCTTATTTTAAAAGACTAATTTCTTGTCTAAAATTTTGTGACAGATAAGCGTAATCACAGTTTATCTGTGTCACAGATTCAGTGGTAGGCCTTTAAAGGCTCGTGTAAAAACTCAATAAAAAGGAAATGAAGAAATTAAACCCTATAAAATGAAAATATGTGCCTTTAAAAAGGCCCTTTTAAAGGCCTATAAACTCGTCCTATTTTATAAATGGGTAAATGTGCATACAAATTGTGAGTGTGTGTGTGTCTTTGTCTATAGTCATTTTATAGACTAAAACGATTTATTTCTTTTTTTCGGACTATCCCCGCCTGTCTCAGATTTGTGAATATGTATGTGTATGTGTCTCACAGTGGGGGTTTTTCCTAAATTTTTTGATTTTGATTTTTATTTGTTTAGTTCTTAATTAATTTATTTATCACTTCTTAACATTATATATCAATTATGTATTTAAATAAAAACAATCAATGAAGAGAAAAACTAAAGTAAAACCCACATAAAACGTGTTTTTATAAGAGAGTCCGAAATTTTATAACAAATTAATGAATTAAATGGAATGGAAATGTTTGGTGGGAAATCCCATGGCATTTATGTTTTTAACTCCTGCGTCAAATCCATAATTGTATTCAAGTCTTACTAACATAATTGTTCATACCGCTCAATAATTTCGGAGAATTTCAAATTTAAAAATTTAACATCCTCGTATGTAACCGCACTTACGCCCATTTTTATAACTTGCCAATGTTAAGAGTCTAGATTTCATCAGAGATATAAGTAGTTTTTCGTAATTATAAGTAATCTTTAACTATCACGTACTTTAAGGGCAAGTTGTAGTAACGAGCCTTACCCTTGTTATTATAAGAAAAAACTACTTATATCTTCTATAAAATCCTAAAATGGGCCTATTGGCAAGTCATAATAATGGGCCTTAGTCTAGAGGAATAAATTATAAATATGTAGATTTAGAAATTATTAAGGCCATTACTAGTTGGTGGTTGAGAGGAGCTGTTGAATATAGCTATCGCTATTCATATAAATGCCCTTACCTTATAAAATATTTGATATGTTTGGCTTTTATCTCTTTCGAAACCTAACAGAATTTAAAAGTACTGATCCAGGAACATTGGTTAAATTTCTCAGAAGTTCAATCATTTCCATTGGTGAGATAATAGCAAAGCAAATAAACATATACGAAATTGTAATGGGCTATTTCAGCAATACTAATAAAGGCTCCAATTAAATATCATTTGCTGTGTGATTTTTGTGAGGACTACCTTCAAACAACAAATATCGGCATTGAAGATTATCATCAAAACTTGGTTATTTCTTCCATTTATTCACCTCCTAGATTTCAAATATCAGAGAGTCAATATAGCGACTTCTACAAATCACTAGGTCCCTGTTTCATAGCATCAGGCGACTACAATGCTAAACATAAGTTTTGGGGATCAAGATTAATTACTCCAAAAGATCGTGTTTTATTTGAGACTATTTCAAAAATTTCTCTGAATTTGATATCTAGTGGACAACCCACCTATTGGTCTATTGATCGGCAAAAAATATCTGATGTTTTTGATTTTGGCATGATTAAGGGTATGTCGAAAGAAATGATAAAAGTTCAAACATCAAATGAATTATTCTCAGATCATTCTCCCACTATTTCTTATATATGGAACCAGCAAAATATCGTGTCACCAGCAACTAGCAAAAGCATTAATTGGCTGAAATATTGAAAGTATCTCAGTACTTACTGTTCGGAAAATATACCGCTAAGAACACCGGAAGACGTTGATCAGAATCTAATTAATTTTGATCAAAACCTTAAATCACAGCTAAGTACAATAAAATTTATTCTGTACATGTCGAGCGTAGCTAGAATCTCGAAGAGTAGCATCTCTGAAAAATTACTTGGAAGACCCTGATGCAACTGCACAATCAGATTATTCATTATGGCGTACATATAGAAACCTTAAAAGACCGGTCGTACGTAAACCTCCCTTACGAAGTTCTTGTGGAGACTAGGCAAGAAATGATACCGAAAAAAGCAATTTATTTGATGGACATTTGAAGGTTTTCACTATAGCAGAGTTGTCACCAGTAGACACAAGTGCTGAAGTAGCCCTCCCTAAGATTTGAATTTAGCGATAATGAAAGAGCAATAACGGATTTAAATACTAAAAGGCATCCGGCGTTGATAACACAAGTAACAAAATGATATCTGAGTTGCCCCGTATAGGTCGCAGAATTATTATTTTTGTTTTTAATGCCATATTACGTCTTGACTACTTTCCCACAGAGTGGAAGGTCTCTTTGATTACTATGATTCCTAAACCAGGAAAAGACCACACAAAAGTAGAATCATACAGACCTATAAGCCTTTTATAAAACATGTCAAAGTTGTTTGAGAGAATATTAATAACTAAGCTGAATCCAATTCTTAGCGATGTATTCAATTCGGCTTCAGAAAACAACGTAGTACGATCCAACAAACAAACAGATTAGTAAATGTAATTAAAAAGAGTTTTGAAAAAGAAAATACTGTTCTGCACTTTTTATCGACGTTTCTCAAGCGTCCAATAAGGAAGGCCTAATATATAAGTTAAAGCTGAACTTGCACGAAAACTTTTATAAGCTTTTAAAAAATTATTTAACGAATCGCAAGTTTTTACTAAAAGAAGGTGATTTTTTAAGCTCTCCACAGCTCATTGAAGCCGGAGTTCCACAAAGTAGTATTTTGGGACCAATTTTATATTACTGTACACATCACATATGCCAATTAGCACTCGAGTCCACACATCAACATTTGCTGATGACACAGTTTTTTAAGTATTCATGAAACCGCCCAAGTAGCATCACAACTTTTACAAGACCACATACTCAATTTGGAAAAATGGTTATAAAAATTGAGAATACTTTCACACTGCGAAGGGACTCATGTTCTCCTATTCGCATAAATAACCAAATATATATTTCAAGTTAACACAATTGAAATTACAGCTAAATTGGCTTATTGGCAGAAATCCACCCTGAACTAAGAGTTTGAGGATCGACTTATACAGTAGAAGTCGATCCTCAAACTCAAACCAAGTTGGTGTTATAGCATTTAATTATGGGGCACTGCCTCAGCTAGCAATGTAGAAAAAATAATATTCTACGTATGATTACAGTTTCTTCTTGTTATATAAAAAACTCGAACATCCACAAAGACCTAAACATAGCATCAGTCAGAGCGAAACACGAAGTAATGTATCTAAAGAAGCTTGAATCTCTTCCAAACCCTTTGGCGCGTAACATTCTAAATCAATCTGGCTACGTTTGAGTCAAAAGAAGAGATATTGCTTTTCTTGGCCATACAACAGAGGGATAACCCGCAAATGATTGCAGCAACCGTGAAACAAACATTATTTTTGTCTAGCACTGGCTGGGCTTAAAAAGTATATGAGTAACTATTGTTAGTTCAAATATATTGAAGATATGAACTAAAAAAAATTTCAGCTGACCCTCGATGGATTTAGCGTCACACTTAACCTATAGGAATTTAAGCTTATAATAGAAGACTTAATTTCTACCCAACCCCTATTGTAGATACACTCATGAAGTTGCAATAAATCGAACTACCTCTTTCTTTCTACTTTCCCTGTTTCCATTTTCTTGTATAAAATCCCCCACTGTGCAGCTGCTTCTATTTATAGCTGCTTATGTATGTTCAGCTTTATTCAACCGTGATATGTTAAATACTTTTGGGAATAGCGATAATGGAAATTAAGCTTTGATGCTTTAACAAATTGGGTGCCTTAACAGTAATTTTTCCTCAAAAAAAAAACAAATCACTGTTTCTTCTTCGTTGTCTTTTTAACATTCTTTAGATCAAATACATATGTATGTATGTATAAAAAGAACTAGTGAAGTTGTGAAATTTAAAGGAATTTTCTTTTTTAACAAATATGCTTTATGGAATACGATGTATGGAAATATCTTGTTCATTTTTAAGTGAGTTGAAAGTGATTTAATATTCATAAGAGTTTTTGGGATCCATTGTATGATGAATTAATAGTTATTTAAATATATAAAACCCTATTACTTGAAAAGTAACTTTATAACTAAAAAAAAATCTAGAGTGGCCTATACTCAACTTTACCATTCCTCATGGAAAAAGTAATTTTTATGGATATATTACACAAAAAAAATTCACAAAATTAAGACTTTTAATCAGTTTTAAATTAAACTTCAATTAATTTTTTAATTGATGCAAATATATATTTGTTTAAAACATTCCAAAAAAAAATCCTAATTAAACAATTAATTTAATCAATTAATTATTTAACTGAATTTTAATCTAAAACCAATTTAAAAAATTACTAATCTAATACAAATCTAATAAAACTGTATGAGGACCTGTTCTGAACATAAGTAATCAAAAGGGAATACAATACACTAATTTTAAGAATTTTTGTCTGTCTGTTTATCCATCTGCTGGATGAATTTTAAAAATTTTTTGTGAAATCAGATAATAAATAAGTGCGAGTGAGAGTCACACACATAGGGTCCCGTACTATGTTCAGTATAACTGTAAAAAAACGTTGTAATATTTTTTACGTCTAATGGGGCACCCCTTAATTTTTAGTTATTTTTTATAATAGAGCCTAGTAAATACCCTGTGTATATATCAGACGTCTGCCTACAACGTTTAGAAGAGAAGGTAAAATTTCTTTCTTTTATTTTCATTAAATTAATTTTCATTTCTTTTTGTTATAGTAGATATTGCAAAATATAACCTGTGAAAATTTTAAGTGTCAGCCTATTACTCTTCAGATAAGAAAATATCAGAAGCCTAGCTATTGCGGTTCAAAAAATAAGACAATATAATTAAAAAAACATGGTATTACGGAACAGCCTTTAATTATTATAGCGCCGATTCCAGCAAATCTACTGCAAAAAATTTCAACAGTCTACCATATACGTTTCAAAAATAAGGCTATATACGTGCATCTCAGAACACTGTTGGAATACCCTTTAATTATTTAACAGTTTTTTATAGACCTTCTGTGCAAATTTCAAGAGTCTACCTATTATAGTTAAAAAACTAGGCAATATAAATAAATAAAATCACGTCACTATCGGAAAACCCTTTAATTTTTGCTGTTTGTTATAGAGACTGTAGTTATATACCATCTGTGAAAATTTTAAGAGTCTATCAATTATGGTTCAAAGATTAGACTACATTCATGCAAATCGCGTCACTATGGGAACACCCTTTAATTTTTAGGTTTAATTTTGTACACTTGTTTATAAAGGGAACATATTTTTAATAACTGTCTGCAAATTTTAAGTGGTTGCCTCATCCAGCTCAAAAAATAAAGACATGAACCCAAATAACACGTCACTTTCAGAACACCCTATAAGTTTTAGTATTTCTAGTTATAGCAGCTACGGTTATATACCTCCTGTGAAAATTTCAAGTGCCTACCTATTATGGTTCAAAACTTAGGACACATATCTGCAAATCACGTCACTATCGGAACACCCTTTAATTTTTAGATTTATTTTTTTATACTTATTTATATAGCGAACTAAATTTTAATTACTATTTGTAAATATTAGGTGTATGCCTCCTACAGTTTAATAAATAAACACATATGTATACGTGAATAATACGTCTCTATTGGAACACCCTATAAGCTTTAGTATTTGTTGCTATAGCGGCAACAGTTATACATCTGTAAAAATTTCAAGAGTCACCTATTACGGTTTCAGAGATGTGACCGAAAACAATAGCGTTACGTTTTTTTTACCTTTGGGTACGGAACCCTAAAAATAATCAACAGTACGCAATTTTACCAATTTAAAGGGACTGCAAACTTGACAGTTCGATGTAACCTGTCGAAGTGTAATTTAGTTTATATTGTTGACCAAGTGTAAAGTGACAGTGGCAACTAAAAATAATTTTTAAGTTAAGAGTGCTTCCAGTGGTCCGGCAAGAATTTTATAAAAATCCAAGTGATCTATTCTGAAAACCATATGAACAATATTGATTCCGATGAAGAAGATGAAATGACACAAATTCAAAGTGTTTGAACCCATAACGATAATCTGTTTATATCATCTCAGGTGGCTCAGAAAGAAATTTTCTTACGATAAACGAAGCAAATTTGCACTAAATTTACAACGGATGCAACAGAAAAATATTGAACATATTTTCATTTATATTAAACGCAACAAAGTACAAATAAAATGAAACCAATGTTTCAGACAATGATTTCTATATACATATGCATTTATCTAGAAAGGTACCGAAACAGGACACCAAATATACGGTTTCTTTTTCGACTTCTTACTGCTTAGTATTTATTCACGCGTGTGTGATCCTAAGCCTAATAGTGGCAATACATACATATATTTTTTAGTTTTAGTTTTTTAGTTCTACTTCTAGTATTTCTTTACTATACGTAGTATAGGTAAGGTATAGTAATCGTAAAATAAACTATGTCGGGATTTCAACGGTCCTTTACGTTTTGGTGTCACCTGAATCCATTTTTACTATTATATAAATTAAATGGCATCGGAGCTACGTTTCTTGAGATATATTCCTGATCTTGTAACAAAAAGTCCTTTGAAATGTAAATCCTTTTTTTATATAATTAAAAAATAAAATTATTTCTTTTAATGAGTAAATTAAAAAATATTTTTATTTACTCATTTTCCCCTCACTCTTCTAACAGAATCTCTTAATTAACTTGTATACAATTCCAATACGAGTGTGAAACATAAGTGTAATAATATCTATATGTGAAGGAGTGTAAGTAATGTCATTTCAAATAATAGCAAAATCAACAGCAACAATAATAACAACAACAAAACAACATAAAACTCAATTTGAAAAAAAGTATTTGTATGATTAAATTACATAGAACAAAAGCGTCGTCTGGTAAACGAGAACGAGTAAAATGACAACTGAAGGCAATGAAGTGGAAAAAAAAAAGAATTATTAAACAAACACGCAAACAATTCAAAAGAAGTAAACAAAAGAGAGAGAGAGAGAGAGAGAAAAGTGCAAGAAGATAAAATAAAAAAGCGATATAACTCAACAAATATGTTTTGCAAAACTGAAGTGTTGAAAAATATGCACGTCAATATAATAAAAGTTATGATAGACTAAGAACAAGCTAAACTTTAAAGCATATCAATGGTGCATTTTTACTGCTTATGGCATACAAGGGGTTTTTTGAATGTAAGTATGCATGTGTGTTATTTTGTTAATTTTGTAAGACAAACAAACCGATCCAAAGGAGCTGACATGCTCTGATATAAAGATAAAGAGATACAGAAAAGTTGCTTGCAATGTTCATAGCCGTACAGCAGTTTTATTTAAAGGAATACTGAACAATGGCAAGTGCCTTTATTTGGATGTAATAGTTTTTCGGCAATAGCTTCCTTAATTATCTACGCTTTAATCTTGTATTCAACCAATATCTAAATTCATGGCTGCACAAAATAAACGCAATTAACAATTTATATTTTGGCTATTTTTATTTTCCTTTAATTTCAATTTAATTTATACAATATTATATAAATTATATTTATATAATATATAAATTTTGATTATATAATATTATTATATTTATATAATATTAACCCAAATTATAAATTCACTAAAATTGATTATTACGGTGTAAGCTAGTTTCTATGGCCATTTCGCTAAGTGCTTAATTCAGCTCATCAGAAAACCTTTACCCAAATTGTAGGTAAGCTAAAAATAACATTTATGTTAAACATTTCCTTAATGGGGTAACATTGAGGTGGGTTAAAGCACATATAGGCTCAGCTGAGAACGTACTAGCAAACCAAATAGAAATAAGGAGATCTTCTGTGAATCTCTGTAGACCAACATCCTCTGATTAGCATCGGAAAACGGCCTAAAGCGAGCGTTGGCAGGAAGGCCAGTAAGGTGCTAGTTATAATATAAGCACCTTAAGCTGGATAACTACATTACTGACAGGTCATTTACACTTCAAGTATCATCTAGCCAATACGCAAAATGATTCGTTAGCGCACATTGTACAGCACTGGCTAGCATAAGACTCACGGGCAGAAACTTGTTAAATGGGGATGCAAAAAGTAAAGAGCAAAGGCTGGTGAGAGCAGAAGGTAGGTGGAAAAGGGACTCCAAAAGTAAGCGTTCTGCTGTGATATCCAATACATTAATAATAATAATAATATTAATGAAAATTTCCATAAAATATTGAGAATTAAGTCATAACAAAAAAAAAACAAAACAAGAAAAAATTTTTTGTTTTCATAAGAAACCAGAAAAAATACAGTGGAGTTGCCAAAGTTTATTTTTTGCGTGGGCACAATCAATTATATTTTGGAACCATGGTTTCGTGAAAAATCTGCACAATTTGCAGTGTTTCTTCACTCACGTGTCAATCTATTCATGATAAAATGACAAACCAAGCTTAACATAAAACATGTAGCAGCTGTCAAAAGGGCAGTATGGCCGGCTTAAAGTTATATATCGGGTGGTTAAATTTTAAGGGCCGACGTTGAATGTGAACCACACTTAAACGTCAAGTTTTTTCCTGGATTTATTTGACATTTCTCAATTTCAGACTAACTCAATTTGAACCATTGAAAGATACACAATCGAGCAACAGTGGCAACAATGGCAACTGTTGCCACTGTTGTGAATAGTGTTCACACAGCTTACAAAACAATTGTTTTTTTTAGCGACAAATTCAATGGCCATGTTATCTCGCGTGGTGGCAGCCACAATCATGTGATTTAACACCGTTGGACTTCTTTCTTTGGGGTTATCTGAAAGAAAAGGTGTACGTCGATAAGCCAGAAACAATTCAAGACCTAAAGGATTAGATAATTCAGCACATTAACGGCATAGAACCTCAATGATGCCTCATCGTCATCGAAAATTTGCAGCATCGGATAGAGGTGTGCGGCCGAGGTCGCGGCGGCCATTTTTCTTTATCAAAATAAAAAGAAATGATAATAATTTCTTAAATAATTTGTGTTTATTCAAAATAAAGATCTTAAAAATTTAATTACCTTAATATACCTAGTACCCCTCAGATAAAATACTCTTGCACCAGCGCTTTTTTCAATCCTCGAAACCCTTCTGAGTTGCGCTTGATCTTTTTCAGCGCCTTATCTGTTTTATGTGCTTTATCTTCTCAACGTCATACAGTAATAGATATGTTTAGCTATAGAAAAAGAGAGAGGTCTTACCGGCCAAATTACGAGCGAATGCAGGGGTACCCTAAGGCTCTGTTCTTTCTCCTACCCTATTTCTTATTTTTCTAAATGATCTTCTTTGTCAAACTTTCAACCCTTTTTACTCTTTTACTTTTTACCTTTTACTCTTTCGCAGATGACAGCATCATTTGCCATTCGTATGCATTTAGTAATAGACCAAACCAGTTGGAGGCGCGGTCGAAAAGGCAAAGCATGAATGATACGCTCAATCACGATCTCTTAACAATATCCGAATAAGGTCGTGTGAATAGAGTCGATTTTAATGCCCGTAAGTCTCAATGTTGCATGATCACGCATACTCTACTGTAACCAAGAAGCTCATTGGTTACAGTAGGGTATCTAAAACTCTATTGATTCACTTGAGCATCGATGCAATGTGGGGTGTATATCACTGTTTTATCGTTACTACCAAGGATGATAGAAGACAAGGTTACGCCATCACGAAAATAAAATTGAATTCACAAAAATATCTTTCTATTGGCTAATAATTCTGACCGAGAGTATAACTATAAATTATGAGAGTTTTTAATGTTAGCGAACTTGTTCCCTAACATTTTTACATTTAACACGCTTTTTGTTTAGAGCGCATCCATTTATGCTCGAATGGCCAGTGAATCGCACTACGCATTACACGGAAAATTCGTTTTTTAGCAGAACAGGTCCTTCCTGTCACTTTCAATGTAGGAAAATTCAAGTCGAATGTCCACAAACACTATTTCTCTCTTTCCTCCATCCCATAACCTAATTTCCTTGTTCTGACAGAATGCATTGCATGAGTACGGTTCATCTCCTGAGTGCTGGTCCAAAAAAAAATATATATAGTTCTTCGATAGACTGATAAGTTATGCGCTAGTTTATCAGCCTGGGGGCTACGTGTTCTATTCCCGCCAAAGACTCTGAGATGGTAGTGTGGTATTATTATGGTACAATCACCACAAGGTATTGCTTTTAAGCTTCTAGTGCACCATTATAGGCAGCCAAATGCAATTTTCACAATATTAGAGAATATTTTCTTTTTTAATTTTTTCAATCAAACTCTAGAGATTGCAAAAAAAATGTCTATAAATGAAAATATTTCAACAAAGACAAAGTTTCATTCTGCAGAATTAAAAATCACTTAGAATTTTATTTAACATTGTGGCTGCTCATTTCATTTCATTTGTTTTCTTTAGATTATTTCATTTCACACATAAAGATCTGCTTGTCTGATTGTTTTGACTAAAAATGTCATTCGAAGCAGTAAAAAACAACACACATACACAAACACACACCCACACTCTTTTCTTTTTAAAAGTCACATGTTTATTCAAAAAGTATTAAACACAAACCAACAAAAAATAAAATTTATGGTGAAAGCTCCATGTAATGTGTTTGTAGATTTATGCTCAGCAGCAACTTTGTTGTAAAGGTATCAAAAACATTCATCAAACATACACTTACATGTTGCTGTATATTTACTGTTATATTGTTTATAAACAACAAGCATAAACATGTAACTTCTTTGTGTGAGTGCAAGTGTATGCTTGTCATTACACTTCCTTCCTATTTGTTTAGCATACTATTGGGAGTTAACAGTTATACAACACTTTTTTGCCATCCCTCTCACACTTGCCGTTACTTTCTGTCTATGATAGATTGTTTAAACAATGCACAACAGGTTTTTTTATGCTGCAACAAATGTTGGTTTTAAACACACATACATATACAATACAAAAACAAACCTTCACTGACATGTGTGCAAAAGTATTAGTGTATGTAGGTAGATGCTTATTTCTTAGCATCCCAGCACACATGCAAATTTGATGTTAAATTGAGAATAATTACACACTATACTTTTTCTCTAATGTTAGGTATTTGACAATAATAGCGCAAAGAAAAAACATGGTTGAAGTAATCGTAATCTGAGAGCAATATGTGATGATTAAATTATATGGTTGTAGTCAACAAACCATATTATTATTAACATAATAATATTGTTATGTTAGAACCATATTATTATCTAACTGAAAAGTAACATAGTAAAATTTTAAATTTCACTAAGCAATAAATTAAATAAATATATTGGTACATATTTATAAAAATCAAAAAATTTTTTTTTATAAAATACCTTATAATCAAACGCAATTTTTTATTTCTTTATATTTTAAGATTTCGGTATAAGAAATTACTTAATTCATAAATTATTATTTTTGAAAGATATACCTGTAAAATTAGATTATAATAATTTAAAAAAATTAAATAGAAAACTTTACAAAAAACAAACATTATTTGTTTGGTTTTATTTATACTGTGGTTACATACGATAAAACGTATAACAATTTGATTACTGATAATGTATTATGGTTCTAAATACAATATTATTTTGGAATGCTAATAAACTTTTGGTTGTGGTTTGACAATTATATAGTTAAAACAAACATGTTTAATTTGTTCTGTATTGGAAACTTTTAATTTAAACATTTAATGAATCATTAAGTAACAAAAACTTGTTTGTCATGACCATATTAATGATTAAAATAACTGTAAGCTATTCATCGCAACAATAAATTGATAGTTTGATATAATTTTAGAGTGACTCGAAACAAACATTTGATCTTAAAAAAGAAATTGACGATTATTTTCTTTTTAACTAACCTCAAGTCATGTTAAAATATTAAACATCGATATGTCTTAAATGGGTTTGAGATTTATGCTTAATATCCAATAAAGAATTGCATGAGCACAAAAAACGAAAGCTTATAAGAAGTTCGTTATAATATTTCATTGAATTCATGTCTGTTCATTGCACACTAGTAACTATGAATGGATAATAATAAACAGCAAAGTCTGACGAGCTAAATGCAATGAGCTTGCAGAGTTTCCATAAGCAAGTGTGAATAAGCATGAGTAAATATTATGAACATTAATAATAACAATGAACTTGGGCGAGACGAACACAGTGCGAGAGTAAAAACAGAAAAATACAGAAGTTTTTAACAACATTAAAACGCACTAAGCCTTTTATAAAAAATATATACAACTAGTAAACAACAAGAAACACTGAGTATTTCGAATATGAGACGAGTAAACATGGCGCTCATTAGTACAGAAAGTTTGTTTTAATCTGTCAGCTCATTGCGTTTATGATAAGAACAGAGTTTTGCTCACTAATAGTAAGGTGTGAGTAGGCATGTGTTCAGTAAGCTAGCTTCTGTTCGAGCATGACCACTTGCTCATGAACCAATGATCACACCCATTAGATGAGCTTGCTCATGCAACTGCTTAATCTTTATATGTAATAAAATGTAACTCAATTATGTCTATCTGTCTGATTTTCAAAATTTTGTGAGGAGGTACCTTAGCATCCTCAGTCCAATATAGGATACTTTTTTTGGCAAAAATATCTCAATTTCAAGAGAAAGTGGAGAAAAGCCGTGGAACAACGCAATTTCCGGTTTAAAGGTACTGAAATTTTGAGTTTAAAACTGGGATATTTTAAAAACTATTGCGCAACATTAGGCGCCAATTGAATAAAATTTGTATTTGATTTGTATTTTTACTTTGTGGAATTTCAACATTATAAAAATACAAAATACACCTTTTAGGGACCTTTACAATAATTTTTAGAATTCTTTATAAATTTTAAAATTTTATCCAGGGGGGTAGCTTTATATAAAGTAAATACATAAACCTTAACTGAAGAACTATTAAAGTAAGAGTCTTACAATTGGTGTGTAATACTTTTAAAGCAAAATCGAGCAAAATAATGTCTGGACGCCCACGACGTAGTGGAGACAGCTAGTATCCAATAAAAACACATAATATTTTAAACGTTTGCCTTTATATTTGCTGGGATGTTGCATGTTAAAATTTATACCAAGCGTGTGTGCATGTAGAAATGTGGTTTATTTAACGCAGGTATAACTACTGCACACTTAAGGCGTTGTCTTATTGTTTATTAATGTTAAAATACGATTGATACATCCGTTTGATAACATTCATTGACATTCTATACGAAAGTCTAATCACATACAAATGTCTACATGCAAATGTACTTCTATGTGTAGTTCTATTTGAAATTGTATAAGGACCAAGTTATGATATGATTGTATATATTTCAAGTTACTTTCTATTGTTATAAAAGTTTTTCTTGTTATGCAGTTTGATATTTTAATGTCACAGTCAGTTTCATTGTCAAATTCCCTTCCCCCATGCAGTTGAGGATTTCTTTAGCCTTGAATTTTTATATAATTTAAATTGAAAGCAAAATATTTCACCTGAAAGTTCTATGGAAAACTCAAATTATTCAAAGGATAACCATAACAGTTTGTGATTGCAGGTTTTATATGTATTTTAATATTTTGATTTAATTTAATTTATTATAACATTAAAAGTACATTCTAAGAAATACAAATATGTTTAAATATTATTTTGGACAAAGTTCGAACCACGTAAAGAGTTTTCCAAAAGTAAAGGGTAGATTTTGTTGACACATAGCGTTTAAATTGTTTAATCTATACATTTAATAAAATATTAACTCATTTCCGTCTGTATGTCTGTCTGTCTGACTGTCTGCTTTTCGTTTGTGTTCGCATCACGTAAAAACTTTTGGATGACTTTTAACAAAATTTTGTGAGGAGGTACCTTAGCATGCTTGTTCCGATATAGGACACAAAAATATTGGAGAAAAAGCATTGAAAAAACGCAATTTTCGATTTAAAAGTTCTGAAATTTTCAGTTTAAAACTAGGACATTTTCAACATGGTTATATTTTCAACACACCTTTTTATTTTTGAAAGTGGGATATTTTAAAAACTATTGCGCAACATTAGGCGCCAATTGAATAAAATTTGTATTTGATTTGTTTTATTTTGCATTGTTATTTAAATATTTTAAACACTTTTTACAATAATTTTTAAATTTTTTTTATAAATTTTATCCAGGGATGGGTACCTTTATATAAAGTAAATACATAAACCATAACTGAAGCACTATAAAAATAAGAGTCTTACAATTGGTGTGAATTACTTTCATAGTAAAATCGAGCAAAAGATTGTCACGTTGTGTGCGGGTACAGTAATTTATAAATTTGGATCGCGCTATGAGCTACACAACTGATCATTCACTGTACAAATTTCTTTGTTTTTATTTAAAAGAGGGTGCAGCAGTTACGTACCATTTTATCAAAATAGCTTAGTCTATATATGTTGTGTTGGTATTTCCAATGAATTTTTTATATTCTATTTTTTGCTTTATGTTCTGGTAATTTCTGCTAACTTTTTCAATAGTCAATTCTACTTAAATTCGTCTGCGATAATATACAATATAATTATCTTTACACTTCTTTATAATTATTATCAATCGTATGTGTTGCACTTCATCTTTAGATTCTTAGGTAATGGTGAATATATTAAAGTGCCATAAAATAAAGGAGGACGCTAACAGATACCTTGAGTAGAGGCTGTACAGCAAATTCGTTATAGTATAACAAAACTGTAACTTCAGATTTCTAATTATTTTATATATTACAAACAAACTATTTTTTTACTGCGTCAGGTAAAGGCTGATATTTTATTGTATTCGATGATCAGTTTTATTTATTTTAAATAAAAACGAAATATTTATATATCATAGCGATTTTTTATTTTTACGATTTTATTTAAATTTATGTTTAGTGATACATATATTAAAAATATTTATAAAATTAAAAAGATCTACCAAAAAATATTTTGGCGATATTTATTTTTCACTGCCTTAGATTTTTCTCCCCGTCGGAGAAAAAAAAATATTTTGTTTTCCTTCCCAAACCGGATAAAAGGGACTATACGGCAACTAAGTCTTTCAGACCAGTAAAGCTTATTCTTTTCCATTGAAGACAATGGAGAGAGTGTTGGCCGACTTCCTGGAGAACCCAACGCTGACGGATAGGCCGTTGAGTAGATTCAAACATGCTTATAGAGCAGGTTATCAAAGTTGCAGAAAGAGAGATTCTCAATGGTGACGCTGCATTGCCCGTTTAGTTATGAATATTGTAGGTACCATTGACAAAAGCTCTTTCTCAAAATTGCGGAATGCCCCTACTAAGCGTGGGGTTGAACCCATTGTTATAAAATGGATCAATTTTATGCTTAGGTCTACAGATAAAAATCTAAAAAATGGGCGTTCCAGAATCCAGGGTAGGGTAGTCAGTGGTTGCCGCAGGGAAGAGTTTTTTTACGACTTGTGTGGAAAATTAAGCTTGTATGGGTGTATATGGTGCAATACTCAAAGCCTATATATATACTGCTGTGCAAGCCACGTCGTGGGCGTCCTGACAATATTTTCCTCGAATTGGCTTTGAAAGTATTCCACACTAATTGTAAGACTCTTTATAATGCTTCAGTTATGGTTTATGTATTTACTTTATATAACGGTTCTGAAATTCTAAAAAATTATTGTAAAGCTCTGCAAAAGGTGTTTAAAATATTTTGTTAACATTGTTTTTACTTTGTGGTATACAAAGTAAAAATACAAATCAAATACAAATTTTATTCAATTAGGTATTTGGCAGTAAGTAATTAATATTTTGTCATTTTGCGCAAGCGTGTTTAAATTATCCCGCATTCAAAAATAAAAGACTCGTTACCTTTAAGTACCTTTAAATCGGTAAAAAAAAAAGTCGGCGTACTATTGGTGTTTTTCTCTTTATTATCGCTTGGAAATAAGCTATTTTTGTGGTATTTTAGAAACAGAATTTTGTGAAGGTACCTCTTCACATAATTTTGTTAAAACCCATCCAGTAGTTTTTACGTGATGCGAACGCAAAAAAAAACAGACAGACGGAAATGAGTTACAATTTCATTATATATATAATAATCCTCCCTGGGTGTTACCTCTGATAACTAGTAACAAAGTATGAAAATTTCAGAGAGATCAACTGAAATTTTAGCTTTCAGAATAGCAAACCAAAAAACACATTTTCTAACTTGACTTGGTTGACTGATGACAATGATCGGATATCTGTTGTTTACATTTTTACATAAAAAATAAATTTAATTGCTGCAGTAATATAGTTTTTTATTTAACCTACAGTTGCCCATTTTTAAGAAATTCAAATCTCCTGGTAAAGCCACATTCTTTGTAACTTTCCACAAAATCCAAATGCAATTAAAAGTCTATAAAATCTAAAAACCTCTGCTGTTAAAATAACAAAGTTTTTAAAACTTTTTTTTTTTTATTTTAAGTTAATTTAATTGTGTTCGTTGCTGCAGTTTACGAAACAAAACATGCATAAGCCAGTAAATACCTGAAGTATTGACCAAAAAATCTAACCTGACAAAAGCATAAACACACAAACCAAATTTTACATGCGGATGTCACACAATGTCAGCAGCCACTTTTACCACTAGTGCACAACAGAGGCAACAATTATAACAACAACATGGTTGCAAATTTAATGCAATTACATTGTAAATTACTGGTCGAGAGCAGGAGAGAACAATGTTGTGGATAGTGGGGATAGAGAAAGTTAAAAACTTAAAATTTATCTAAGTATCGAACACAAAATCATCACATGTTTACACTGCACCAAAAATTTACCTATATGTGAACCGGTCTATGAAAAGGTGGCTTACGACTCAAAAACAAGATTTCGAAAAATTAGCTGTTAAAGATAAACAAGGCATTTCGTCAAAAAACGAGCAACTTCAAAAGTTTCAACAAGGATAGCGACGAAGAAAACTACTTAATACTGCTAAATAGATATGTTTTGTGCAAAACAGTTTTTTTTTGGTAGAATCGTTTTTGCAGCGTTCAATCCTGTTTTTAAATTTTTCAATTTCATTTATTATCTTGATTCTGGATTTTCAATACAATTCTGTTCATTTGTGCTCTTCTTTCTCTACATTTTTAGTACACTTCTAAGCAAGTTAGGACTTTCCAGTTTTCACCATGTGAAAGAGCGTCTCAAAAACTATCGAAACCAAAAAAAAGTGGAAAAATTTTTTGTCATAAGCCACCTTTTAATAGGCCGGGTCACATATACTGTAATATGGAAAAGTAGATTGTTATACAACTAGTAAACTTTTTAGTCAAATCTACGGTCAATTTTTGGAAAAGCGATAATTTTTATGCCGTTGAAATTTTTGAAGTCAGGCATACGTTCGCTTTATTCTCTCTAAGTTGAAAGAAATTTTTTTAATGCAAATAATGTTATTGATTTTAAAGAAAAAATGGGAAAATAGCAGAATACTATACATTTTCTGCAACACTACATCCGTCTTCAACATTCTTCGCATCTATCAACTTGGGGTAGTGTTAAGTTGTAAACATCATCTATTTAACCAACCAAACCCAGACAATGGAATACGAGAAAATTCGTATTCAGTAATCTATCGTCAGTTGGTGAGAACGAAGTCTACCACTACCTAAAGCTTTCCTCTTGTTTGATATTTATTCTTAAATATTTACCACATTATAATTATTGTTGCTTCAGCCAACCTTCGGTAAGAAAGGAGAGCAGCTTTTGGCTAATTTGTTGTTGATACTAATTTCCAGTTTATATTTTTAAACATTATTGCGTAACATTAGGCGCCGATTTAATATAATTTGTATTTGATTTGTTGTTTACTTGGTGGAATTACAATTTTATTAAAATATTTTAAACACCTTTTACAGAGGTTTTCAATAAATTTTAGAATTTTTTATATAATTTTTTAAATTTATCCAGGGATGGGTACCTTTATATAAAGTAAATACACAAACCATAAATGAAGCACTATAAAAGAAGAGTCTTTCAATTGGTGTGGAAACTTTTATAGCACAATCGAACAAAGTATTGTCAGGACGCCCACGACGTGGCGGGCACAGCTAGTTTAAGATATATCTAGTTTTTTTGCATATAGTGAATTACGCCCTTTATACGTTGAAAAAAACTGAATAACACATGGACCACTTCTGCTGGATTGACGGTGTGTCTTTATGTTCGAAAATGCTCATAGGGGGATTAAGCCAAAAATGTTACTTAGACCACTTTAGTTCCAGGCTAGCCAAATGTAGAAAATTCGGAAATAATTTATAAAATTGAAAATAGCTCTGCAAAATAGCAGAAATTTTACTTCAATTTATATTTTTACATTAAACGTTTGATACAATACATAAAATATGGTTTCAAGCAATTCTTAAATATTTTTGTGGACAATTGTGAAAAGCATTAGACCAAAATTAATTACCCGCAACGAGAATCGAAAGTCTCATGTAATCTATTGTTCTTAATGCAATTTTGTTTTCAGAGTATGTTGAAGATTTTTATCTAATAATAATAAAGATCTTATAATGATAAAGGTTGATTAAAAAATTAAATAATAATTGTAATTAATTTAACTATATTTTTGTCATATTATACCCTAATAAATAACGAAAAGAAAATTGTCATATCAAAAAATCTCTTCAATAGAAACAATTTAATACAAATATTTTTTACGAAAATCGTGTGTAGATTTGACTAAAAGTTTACGAGTTAGTATAATAAACTACTTATAATATATAATAAACAACTTCTACAATTTACAATTTAAGTAAATTTTTGGTTCAGTGTAGCATTTCTAATTCTTGTGATTTCAGTTATAATTTCTCAAACCATTTTTAAAAACTTCTACAAATTATAAAAAAAGATAAACAATAAAATATACAAGGAAAAAATCTAAAAAATATGGACAAATTGGTATCAGCATTCTTTTAAAACATACACTACACCCACCCATATAAAATCATTAAACCTCATAAACACCCATAGTGCAGCACACAATTTGATTAGTGACATAAACAGCATTTTGTGGAAAATTTATGCATTTTTCTCTGCACACAAACTAATAAAATCTAAACATTGTTTACATTTCCATATACTGTTATGTGTATATGTCGTTGTATATGTCTAAATATGTCTATGTGTGTGTTGCATTGAGTGTTAACAATTTTTCAAAGAAAAATTATTTTGTAGCAAATTAAAAAAAAAAAATAAACAAATTTTTGTATAGTGATTGATACGTAAAAAACAAAGTGTTTGATATTTTGTGTAACAAGAGCTGATGTCATAGCTGACGTATGACTCGAAGTATCTTTTTACATTGAAATTTAAACCTTCTAAATATAATTTTTGCTTCATCAAACTTTATTTTTAAGTTTTTTTTTTCATGTGCTTTGAGTATATTTTACTTAGTTGTTTTGAGCCCAAAAAAATGTTTTATAAACTTTATGTATAGAAACATAAGCTTCAGCATGCATATGACAAAATATGCTTTTAATATTCAAAATTTATATTTGAGATAAACTTACTTTGTTAGACAGACAGATAGATGTACACGTATATGTATGTACATTAAATATCACTTTTACAAACAATTTAATTAGTAACTAATTTATAACAAAATTTAATTAACTTTAATTCACTTCTGAGTGCTTTTTGCTTTTGAAATATACAAACCAAAAAAAAAAAAAAAAAATACAGACAACAAACAACTTTATAAACTACAATGTCTACATGAGAGTGCAAGTAAAAGTATCTATTAAATGAAATTGTTTTTTGTTTCGGTTGACTTTTTTGCCACAATAAACGTGACCAACATGTATGATGAATGTTTTAACAAACATACTCGAAAAAAAGGATTTGAATAGAATGGAATTGTTATTTGAAATTACAGTCGATTTCGGTTAAGCGCACAACGGCTAAAAGAAAAAATCGCTTTAATGAAATTTAAAAAAAGATCATAAATTTTTATTTCTTTAATTTTATTTAATTTAATTTTTTTAATTTAGTTTATCTAAAAGTAAGAATCTTAAAATTGGGTGTGGATTACTTTCAAAGCAAAATCGAACAAAGTATTGTCAGGACGCCTATGACGTGGCGGGCACAGCTAGTAGTTATTAAAATTAATCTGAGTTGAAATTTAATATACATCCGTTTTTTTTTAATGGCAAGTGCTCACTTCGTTTAAGATAAACCCGCTTTCACTTATCCGAAGTCCTCATAATTGAAAACTCCGGATAAGTGAAAAATAAATCGAGATATTTCTCAATTGCGCTTAACCGAATTCGACTGTATAGCTGAAAAAATTAAAGTTTAGTTTCTTTAAAACGATAGGAAACTATTACCGGGGGATTTGGCAAAACAAGAAATAAATATATAAAAATATATTTCATTTCATTTCATTTATTTCAGTCTTTAGAATTAACAATTCCTTACAGACTATGATTTACTTTAAATTAAAATTTTACATGTAACGAAACTATAAATTATTATAAAATTGTTTTAAAACTATAATTAAAAATAACCTAAAGTTTTCTTTGGTAGTGCAAAACTCTACATATGATTTAAATTCACTATTTTGTAACTGCAAGTTGATAGCATTATAAAGAGTAAAAGTTTGGGATAAAGAACAATTAAGAGCATAGTTAGTTCGATGAAATTGTACTTTGAATAAATCAATAAATCTAAGCTTTCTCGGCGGAATATAAAACGGAATATAAGAAAGAAGATCTGGGCAGTCAATAGTACCATTAATAATATCAAAAATTAGCAGTAAAGATTGGAACATTCTACGATATTCTAAAGTCTGCAACCCTAAAAGCAAACATTTTGATCTATAAACAGGTTGTGGATCAACAAAGGCAAATGATTTAAGAACAAATCTTATAAATGTTTTTTGAACTTTTTCTAAACGTACAATATGTACAGTACAATAAGGTTTCCAAATGACAGAAGCATATTCTAGCTTAGACCTTACAAAAGCTGTATACAATACTGCTATCGTATGAGGGTCCGTAAAATCAGAACAGTTCCTTTTTAAAAAAGCAAGCATCCTATAAGATTTAGGCAATATATAGTCAATATGGGAAGCGAAAGACAAAGAGGAATCAAAAACTACACCAAGATCAAGCATTGTAGTTACAACTCCTAATTTCTGATTACCAATGTAGAAAATAGGCATAAGAGGATTTAAAGACTTGTGGTATGATAAATGGTAACATTTCGAAAAGTTTAGATGCAATTTATTTGAAATATATATATACCTCCTTTATTGTCCACCTTCCATAACTGAAGAAAAAAGGTATGGAAGAGCTTAACCTGGTTGTACTACAGAAAAGATGTTAAATAATCTTAATGCCCGGGTTTATAAGAAAGACACTTCTTATGATACGGACTTATAACTTTTGCTCCGATTTTATAAATTTTAATGTACGAGTATATCGATTTATCAATATGGGAACATAAAATTTTGTTATACAAAAAGATTAATATACAAAAAATTATATTTGGAATCGCGTTATATACATTATTTATTTTTAATCACGCATGATTCCTTTGCAAGTTTATTAAATAAATATTTTATGAGTATAAAATATTTATTTTATTTTTTTTTTTTTTTTTTTGTTTTGTTTAGAAATTTAGATTTGGCTTTCTTTATAAACTGATTGAACTTCTCATTTAGCCTATTAAGTTTTAAGCATAAGAATCTGAGATTTTATTCAGAAAAATTGGGAAAAATCCACCGATGAGCTAGTTGAGCACTAGCTAAATAGCTATCTGGATAGGCTTTCCCCATAGTAATCAATTTCGATTATTATATTTTTTGGAAATAAATATTTTATACTCATAAAATATTTATTTAATAAATTTGCAAAGGAATCATGCGTGATTAAAAACAAAAAGATTAATCTTAGCGAAAATGGGCCCTCGCTCAAGTTGCTTAAATTTTAAAAATTTTTTTAGTCACCACTGTTTAAAGAATAGAATGCTAGAATGCCAAAAGAGCTCTCTCTCTCTCTCTTAGTAAGAGACTAGCTGTACACGCCACGTCGCACAGTGAGACAGCCCTATAGTAGCCGCGGCAAAAAATGGTTTTTGGCGTGTCGTCCAATTTGGATGAAATTTTCACTATATATTAACAGATATATGAGTAACAATTCCCTGAAATTTCAGCCTCATAACTTCATTACTTTCTGGTCTAGAACAAGTCAAAGTTGAGGTATGCCAACGCACTTGATATATGTTAGTTCAATATGTAATATTTAAAAGCTTATTAATAAAAAAATACTTAATAAATATAACTTTCAAAACTTATTGCTTTAGGTGTTGGTGACAACTTTTCTCGATTTACATCGAGCTTACCCAGGGATCGCACTATACGAGTTGTTATAGATGGGATTTCATCAAATGAGTTCAAGATTAATTCAGGGGTACCGCAAGGCTCCGTTCTTTCTCCAACCCTATTTCTTCTTTTTTTAAATGACCTTCTTAGTCAAATTTCTAAACCTATCTACTCTTTTGCAGATGATAGCAGCATTTGTCATTCATACTCATTCAATAATAGGCCGAACCAGTTAGAGATTGGAGTCAAAAGACAAAACATGAATGATACGCTCAATCATGATCTTGCCACAATTTCTGAATGGGGTCGCTTGAATAGAGTAGAATTTAGTGCCCGTAAGACTCAATGTTGTATGCTTACGCACAGACGTGCGTTTGAAAATGATGCTTCATCTGTAGCTATGGGTGATGTAGATATTAAGGAATCAGAAGCTCTTGACGTTCTTGGCATGAAAATTCAGCGCGATGTCCGATGGACTAAACACATTTTTCAAGTCTCGAAAGAAGCTTTCAAGTGCCTTGGTTTCTTAAAACGGTGTAAGAGGTATTTATATTACCTATATCCGGCCTAAAATGGAATACAACTCTCATGTATGGGCCGGCGCCCCAAAGTCTATTTTGGAGCTACTCGACCGCGTGCAGGAAAGGGCGAAGAAGTTCATCGGTGACAGTAGGGTATCCAACTTTATTGACTCACTGGAGCATCGACGCAATGTGGGTTGTGTTTCGCTATTTTACCGTTACTACAATGGAATGTGCTCTAATGAAATCAGGGAAATTGTACCCGACACCCACACTTTTTTGCGTACAACACGCTTCTCATCAAGGGCCCATCCATTTGTGGTCGATTTGCCAGTGAATCGCACTACGCATTATAGGGAGAATTAGTTTTTCGCCCGAACGGTTCGTATGTGGAATAAACTCCCTGCCGATGTCTTTCCTATCAACTTCAATATGAGAAAGTTCAAGTCAAATGTCCACAAAAAAACAACACTCCCTCTATCCTCCTTCCCATAACCAAATTTCCTAGTTCTGGCACAATGCATTGCACGTGTAGGGGTCATCCCCTGAGTGCTGGTCCAATATAAAAAAAAAAAAACTTTTTTTTTTAATTAATTTAGTTGTTGTAAAATGAGTAGATGAAAAAAAATTAAAAAAAACACAAAAAAAAATTTCTTAACAACAGAATTGTGGTGTAAAACTTGGACATTATGCATTTTCAATGGACTAGGAAATATAGAGCAGCCCTTCGCCCTAGGTGCAGACTTATATCAAATGAAAGATTGAAGTCTCAGCTTTCATTTGAAGTAAAGATCATATAGCAAAAGTTTGCAAAAGTACTTTAAACATACAAAAAACCATAGATGGGGGTAGTGCACTAAATTTTGATTGAAATCAGCATTGCACTACCACTAAATCATATTGCAAAAGAAATTATTGCACTATTTTTTTTTGCAGCTTAGTGATAAACTGCAAAGCTGCACTAGCAATCAAAAGAATTTAGTGGTAGTGCAAATGTTTGCACTACCACTCAACGCAGATTTAGTGCAAGAATTCTTCACTCACTCAATTGATTGCAAAATTTTTACTTGCAATCAAAAAAAAAAAAATCAATTGATTGCAAAATTTTTACTTGCAATCAATAAAAATCTGCATTTATTCATACTCTCAATCAACTTTCAAAAATTATTTGTCATGAGAATTTTGAAATAAATTCGTTTTTTTTTTTTAATATTTTACACCAAAATAAAAAAAGTGATGTAACGTAATGAATTTTTTATTCAGTATTGAAACAAGTTACATAATGGTAACAAATTAATTATTAATACTATATAACCGTTACATAAAAATTTTCAAAGTCAGTTCGAACATTACTAGGTAAGTTAGATTCCTAGATTTTAGTGCAATTGACGAAGTAAATAAAACGATTGTTTAAATCACGAGTCTTCTCATATCTTTGGTATTAGATAATTCAACAGTAGAACAAAATGATAGCATATGAATAGAATTAAATACTTCTCTACTGGATTTTGAGACTGAATTGGTTTGTCTTAACAAATATCCAGTAATTAGGCAAATGTTTTTAAAATTCAACACGCATTTGCCTTCTTTTGCAACTGTGAGGCCTTTATTTTTCTTTAGTGGAATGGTAGACACTCAGGAGATAAAAAAATTGGTGGTAACAGTTTTGAATAGTTTGTTGCACATAATTTTTTGAATTTTACTTTTTTTATGTATCCATTTTGTTTATTGAAATAAAAAAAAAAAGTTTGTTAAACTAAAAATTAATTAAATTAATTTTTGAAGGTCTAGATGGTCATACTCGTATACTTATGCTACATATTTAAATTAATTTACTGTTTTATATAATCATTAATAAATATAAAATAAATTGAATTATATTTTTAATGAAGTATTAGTCTTCACTTTTGAATTAGTGAACAAAAACAAGAATAAATCAAATTGACCCTCAAATTGAATGCAAAATTTCTTCTTGCAATCAACTTGAGTGAAGAAAAAAAAGTTGCAATATATTGCTAATTGCATTTTTTGAAATCAAAATAATTAAATTTTAGTGCAAAGACTTTTTAACTCACTATCACTAATGTTGATTGAGGCTGCAAATTTTGCAATCACCACTAGAAATTAAAAAAATGAATGCAATAATTTTGCAATATCACTCAGTGTGAGTGAAGATTGCAGAATTAGTGCACTACCCCCAACTATGCAAAAAACTACAAAAAATACGCAACGCGCACATTCTGTCGCTATACGTATGTATGTTAGCATGCAATAGCATGTTTACAAATTTTTACTTTTATTTTTTTTTTAATTGTTTACAACTATTCAATTATTGTTTATTATTATTTTATTTACATTATTCATTTGATTGATCATTTTTTTGAAGGTCATTGACTTTGGGTTAGATAGTTGCATAATTTTTAATTTAAATTGATTGTGCAAACTGTTGTTTTTATCTAAGTTGTGTTATGCTCACTTTCTAATGTGGTTAGTTTAATTGTTGTAGGCTATTCCATTCTCGTAAAAATTCACGTATTTCTACGAATGAAGATGTAATGCACTATTTGCAACTATCATCAGATCCTTATATTAATTCATATAGAATGAGAATGAAATTGAAAAAATTAGAATGAAAAAAAAAATTGTTCTTTTTTATTGCATTTCAATGGGAGGTCGGCGTAATAGTGGGCGTGTTATTGTAATTTTGCGTGAAACATTTGAAATGATATAAATTACAGTAATATCAAATTTCAAGGTTGTACCTAAAATATTTTAGAAAATATGGCACTTTTTATGTTGAGGTTGTATGGATAGTGGGGGTAAAAGTGGGCCAAAGTTCAAACTTTTTTTTCGATAATATTTGTAACAATATAACATTCAAGTATACCAAAATTGAAAGTTATACCTAAAGTATTACGGACAATACGGCATTTTACAAATTTCGATTATATGGGAGGTGGGCGTAAAAGTGGGCGAATTTTCTTAATTTTTTTATAAAACCAGAATTATCTTAAAAATAACCTGTGCAAAATTTCAGAGCTCTACAAAGACTCCTTGTATTTAATGCCGGCTTTGTCTTACTGTGCGTCGTGGACGCCCTAAATATTTTTGCTCAATTTTGCTTTGAAAGTATTCCACACCAAATTTTAAGACTCTTACTCTCATAGTGCTTCACGTATACGTACTTACTTTATATTAAGGTACCCATCCCTGGATAAAATTCTAAAATTTATAAAAAATTCTAAAAATTATTGTAAAGCTCTGTAAATGGTGTTTAAAATATTTTAATAACGTTGTAATATTACAATGTAGAAATACAAAATAAATACAAATTTTATTCAAGTGGCACCATCTGATGCGCAACTTTGTTTAAAATATCCCACTTTCAAAAATAAAAGGTGCTAACCGTGTTTAAAATATCCCAGTTTTAAACCGAAAATTGCAGTACCTTTAAAACGGAAATTGCATACTTTCCCTTCTTTTTCTCCACTTTTTCTAGAAATTAGATATTTTTGCATGAAAAAAGTATTCTATATTGGAATCAGAATGCTATGGTCCTCCTCGCAAAATTTTGTAGTTTTTACGTGATGCAAACGCAAAAGCTAAATATCTCAGACCTCATCCCAAGTGTAGACGCTATATTACGAACGCGACAATTGATCTTTAGACGTTTAAAATAATACCGGCGTGCCGCTTGCAGCCATCAATTCTATTTATAGGCGATCAAAAAAGCCTAGAATATTCCATACTAGAAAATTCTAGTGTGTATATCTTTGCAGTCTTCTCTAGTTATGTTTGTACGTGTGTTTATTTCTGCTAAAGAGAGGGCGTGTTTTTCTATACTTGTTTTAATGTGCGTGTGTGTATGCGTTTTATGTTTGTTTTTTATGAATGCTTGCGTTTATTTATTATTTATATTTCTAGAAAGATCGTCAACACTAGGCTTAGCGATATTCTCTGTTGTTTCTTTCATTCAGTATTGTTACAAAGTAGAACAGTAATGTTATTGCGTATGTCTTTCCGAGCTTATAAAGAATAAATTCATTCATTAAAGGAAACATTGGCACAACTGGGAACTAAGAAACAGACTAACTAGCAACAAGGGGATCTGCTGTAAATTTCTGTGGGCCTGAAACCAAAGTAGCTCTGGAAAATGACCTAATGCGAGCATAGGTCCTACAATGGGTGAACTCACTTAAGCTGAAATAAATAAAGGAGAGAGACTTCAATATATAGGTAGGCTCGAATGGTGCTCAAAGTCCTCTTGGCAGAAAGGCCAGTAAGGTGCTTAGATATGATAGAAGTTCCTTAAGCTAGATAACAGCGTTAGTGACAGGTCATGGAAGCAGGTCTAGCCAAGATAAAAATTAAAGAAGATGATACTTGCTGACTCTGCCTGAAAGATACTAAGACAGTAAGTAAGTCGGTAGTCAGTAACATTGTCCAGCACTGGCTGGCATAAGACTTAAGACCATGCGCAGAAACTTATTAAATGTGAATAGTAGAAACTTCCAGACTCCGTTACGAGAAATAAGGCCTATAGTTACTAATCGAGCGTCTGAAATCACTAAATTCAAGAGTAAATGCTGATGGTAGCACGTGATCCGTTAAGAAAGTGGTCTGCTTCGATATCCCCCTACATTAATTAATAACAGAACTCGACTAACCTACCACCAACCATGTGGTCAAGAGTTTTAGTTTATTAAACGCGTTGGTCAACGCAAGATATTAAAATTCATCGTTTTGTAATTTAAAAGATACAATTTCATTATCCTACTTTTGGGATCCACCCTTTTTTAACTTTGGAGGCCAACTGAAGGAAATGTGGTGGTTCTGAAGTGATATAAAAAAATAAATGTGAAGCTATAACTGCTAGTGAACAAGTATACAGTGTAGGGCAGATTGACCGTGTGACAAGCCGTGAGAGAAAAGTTGGACTTTTAGGCAGAGCAAGGCAGACTTGTCAGCCCATTTCATAGGAATTTCTAAAAATTTATACTTGGAAGTCGTCGTGCTTGACTTACATCAAAGAAGCTTGATTGTCATCCAGATTACTACAGAAGTATTAGTTGTAGGGCTACGGCCAGTGTCACAGAAAGTTCTTGATCTTGTCAGAATAGTTAATAAGCTTAATTGCACTAGAAATTAAATGAATAAATTAAATAAAAGTGTAAAAAAAATTTAATAAAAAATTAAAAAAAGTCGACAGAAACTAAAAAACGAACCGAAAGTTTTTTTCTGTACGAGATTCCTGGGCAGCTGAGCTAACCACAGATTTTTTAAAATGACGTTAAATGTCATGTATTGAAGTCAGATAAAGAATTAAAGTCAGATAAATAACACTGGTCGGCAAAAAAAAAAGTCGGAAGCTTGAATCTTATTATGTGATTATAATGGAATTTTTTTCTATCACGTCTAGTTTTCGAGATATTCTTATTTTAATAAAATACTGATATTGGAACATTAAATACATATTTATTATCATAACTATGGTCGCAAAAAAACAAAGTTGGAAACAAGAACTTTGTTATGTGATTTTAATTGACTTTTGTGTGCTGTTTACAGATTTTTTCTATCACGTCTAGTTTTCGAGATATTCTTATTTAAATAAAATAAAAATATTAAAATATTAGATATGTAGTTTTAATGAAAAAATATTTTTTTTTCGCCACAAATTTCCGAATAACTCCGAAACAGTTGAAAACGAAAACAAATTATGTAAAGTTGACTTAAAGGTAATTTTGATGTTTCAATTATTAAAATCGAACAATCCTTTAAAGAGTTATTTAGAAATAAGTTAGGGTGGTCTGGTTGTTTGGGGGAAAATATTAGCCATGACCATAAAAAAAATGTTTACGTGATACGCGAAAACTGAAAGCGGATTTGAGTTTAACGAGTTGAAATCACTATAGTTATTCCACATATTTATGTTCAGGGATAATATTTTTTGCAGACCAATGTAATTATTTGACAACCATTAATGGAGCAACAAACGCCTAAAGAAATTAAAATTATTGATACTGCCTGTTTCCGGCCAGACTCCATTTTTCTGGTTTAATATAGCAAACCACAAATCTTTGAAGCCAGATATTGTGCAAGTAACAATACAAAATTCCGTAAAATGAGCAGAAGTGTGCCTCAACTTGGTACGTGTTTATTTGACCTGTTATTTTTTCAACCTAATGTCGTTGCTTTTATATCTTTAAGTATACTTTTCTTCGTGAAAGAGCCCAATTTTTTAATTCTAAAAAAAGACAGCCAGTTCTACTTTTTGTGTGGTGGTCTACTTTTTCACTTGTATTTTTTTTTTCTTTCATTATTTTTTTTTTGCAAAATTTCCTTTCACTCAATAAAACATCCACGTTTGTCATTTATTAAGATCCTTGTCAAGACAAAGAAGAGAAAATTATTTTAACTCTTTAAAATAAACTCTGCCTATAAAGAGGTCTAGTATTATGAGTATTAGATATATGTTTAGATATTTACATACATACATCTAACGAAACATAAATATGTGTGAGTTTATTTGATTTTATTTACCAAACACCTCAAATTTTACTTAAGCATATTGCCTATTACCAATAACACACAACACCACTTACGCATTTCCCAATTCATACATTCACAAATTTACCTTAATACAATATTAAACAAGTAGATTGGCTTAAATGCGGTGAATGTGTGTGTGTGTGAGTCTTATTTTCAGGATTTCAATAGAATTGTCTATTTGAGCATCTTATACTCTCGATTTACTTACAATCAATATACGAGTACATTTACACTTGTAAGTAGATTTACTTAAAGATTTTCAATTTTCTTACAATCCTTGCCTTTTAAAGTTGTGCAAGACTTTCTCGCATCCGGGTATTTAAGTAGACAAATTTTGGGAATACAAATATTCAATGGTATTAAATTCTCTGGTGTGTAAGAATTTAATTGATAGAAATTGATTGGTAAAAGGGTGTGTACATTAACGACTGTAGGGGCAAAGACAAATTGAATTTACATCTCTAAAGTTATTTGCCAAGCATATCCTTAGATAGTTAATTGTATTTTAAGTAGAATTAGAATATTTTAATCAAATTATAAAAGGATTTTTAATAATTGAAATTATTTTTTACTTTTCAGATGAAAATATATGAAGAGTAAATACTTGAACTTGATCATCGAAATGGTAAGTTTGAATTAATTAATTTAAAAATTATACACTTGATATAAAATTCTTCTTTTTAAAAGAAACATTTTCAAATAATTTAGCAATATAAAGGATAATAAGTGCAGAATTAGGCAAATAGTTAGCATTGCTAAAACCTTGAGCGCTTGTTATATTATTTGTCTTTTTATACAGCAGTATTTTGCTTTTGAGGATTTCTTATAAAATATGAATAAACAGGTGAACGTAGCGCTGTTCAATATATAAATTTTAAATAGCAAGATTTAAATTTTTCCACGATTATTATGGGACACCCTTTAATTTTTAATTTTATTTTAATTTTATTTATTACTAGCTGTTCGATTTTGCTTTGAAAGTAATCCACATACAATTTTAAGACTCTTACGTGTTTACTTTATACAAAGGTAACCATCCCTAGGGTTTCCCATATAGAGGAAATGAGTTACTATTTTATTATATTTTATTACTTGCTTTTAAAAATTTAAAATATCTACTTATTACGGTTAATAATGATAAACACCCTTTAACTTCTAAACCGTAGTACATATGGTGTATGAATGTCCAGCACTGCAAGGATAAGAGTTAGGACCACTCGCAGCAGCTTGGTAAATGTGGAAGCCATGGGGGAACTAAGCTAGCAATCTCTAGAGACTCCATGATGTGAATGAAGGCCGACAGAAGTAAAGGCTAATGATAACACATGACTCAAAGAAAGTAAGGTAAATTACAAATCAAAAGCCTATAATCATTGCGGACGAAAGTGGACTGCTTCGATATTCCATCTACATTAATATAATATAAGTCTCATGCTATAATGTTTACAAGATAATGTAAAATTCGTCAAAAACGGAATTTCTAGGGAACACCCTTTTATTTTTATTACATTAACTTTTGTTACTTGTTTTGTTAAACATACTCTCTGTAAATTGTCATACTCTCTGTAAAGTGTCTGCAAATATAAGGTCATTAAGTCACTGTTGGTTCAATTTTTTTTTTCTTGTATATTATAGTGGATATATTTTTATATAATCTGTGAAAATTTCAAGAGTCTACCTATTACGGTTTTAAATTTGGCTACATACGTAAAAACCACGCACTGTCGAGGCCCCCTTTAATTTTTGGTTTAATTTTTTATACCTGTTAGTAAAGTAAACACATATAAACATAAGTGTCCTACTTCTTTTGTGGCAGTTGCTGAAAAGGCCTATGGTTTTGATAAAACAAGTAAAAAGGTGCTAAGAGAATTTTTCCACATAGCAGTTAAAATAATTCTTATTATTTTTAATATCATTCTACACCTTGAGTTCTTTTCTCCAGAATGGAAGGTTTCTATTGGCTTAGGGCCATTAGAAGATTACACGGATGTAGAATCATAATCTGTTATCAATTATGTCGAAACTATTTGAGAAAATACTAATACTAAACTGAATCCAATTTTACGTGCGAAAGTATGTATTCCGAACCACCAATTCGGTTTCAGAAAACAGCACAGTACTAGTCAACAAACGTACAGATTAGTAAATGTAGTAAAAAAGGCTTTCGAGGAATGCATATATGGTTCCGCGCTCTTCATAGAAGTTTACAAGTTAAATCAAAATTTGCCTACTAATTTTTATAATCTGTTAAAAAGTTTCTTAAAGTTACTAACCTGGTTTATACTTAAATAAGCAGATTGTTTAAGCTCGCCTGAACCAATTAAAGCTGTCGTTCCCCAAGGTAGTAACTGGGATCAATTTTATAATTGCTGTACACAACAGATATGCAATCTAGCAAACGACTTTACACTTCAACATTCATGAAAGTCCCCAAGAAGCATTGCGACATTTACAAGACCATGTATTTTATTTACAATTGTGGTTGAAAAAATGGAGAATAAAAATATTGAACATCGTCCTCCTATTTAAATAAATAATCAAATTATACCTCAACACTCGGAATGCACTCCAGTAAGAAATCAGCCCCAATGCACTTGACGAATGCCGGCTTTAAATAGCTAAGTTAAACTCACGTTTGAATTTAAGTGCAAAGAAACGTATAACATAAAATACGCCTTAAAAAAAGCCACCCAACAGAAAACTTTTTAAATTGAGTATGTATTGCTGCACTGTGCATTTTATATGGTAAAATTTCTTATTTTATAACTTAACTAGCTGTACTCACACACATTGTGTGCGCCCTGAAAATATTTTGTTCGATTTTGCTTTGAAAGTAATCCACACTAAATTTTAAAACTCTTACGTATTTACCTTATATAAAGGTACCATTCCTGGCAAAAATTCTAAAATTTCCATCTATTGCGCAACAGTGCTTAAAATATGCCGCTTTCCAAAATAAAAGCAGCCTTAAAGTATGCAGTACTTTTGAATCAGTAAAAAAATCGTCGTACTTTCACTGCTTTTTTGCCGCTTTCTCTTGAAAATAATACATTTTTGCGGATTAAAAAGTATCCCATATAGAAACCACTAAGGTACCTCCACACAAAATTTTGTTAAAATCCATCTAATAGTTTTTGCGTGATGCTAAAAAGAAAAAGAAAAATAGACAGGAAATGAGTTACTATTTTATTATATGTATAGATAAAAGACATGGAGGATTCAATTACATTTCAATTAAATTCCAATTACAATTACAGGTAATGTGTAATTGAAAATTTCCAATTACTAATTACAAGTAATTGTAATTGAAATGAGGGACTAAATCAATTACAATTACTTGTAATTTGTAATTAAAAAATTTCAATTACAATTACTTGTAATTAGTAATTGGAAATTTTCACTTACTAATTACATGTAATTGTAATTGGAAAAGTTCAATTACAAACTACAAGTAATTGTAATTGTAATTAGGCAGTAATCATTACTTCCAATTGAACGAAATTCAAGTACATATATTCCTAAAAATTTCAAGCATATCTTAAATATAAATTTCTTGCGTTGCATGATCAACAGTATTTTTCAAACGAGCAATACGAAAACTGCATCCATGTTCGATTACGGTGAACACCTTCATGAAGGTAATTATCGCTAACAAAATTTTTAAAACTTTGCGGTCATAGACATTGACATTGTGAAAAAGAAAATAGTTTGAAATTTACACTTCAGATTTACTTGCGTGGTTTAAATTCGTTTCTAAATTGTTTTTTTACGGTCTAATACTCCCTTAACATCTTCAGCACCAGTGGAAAGGTTATTTTTATTCGCTAGTATTATGTTAACACTAAGGTTTTGTTTAAAGCAAATAAGAATTTTTTATTAATAAATTATACTATTTCTATAACTTTGCAAATAATGGTATATTATATAAATATACATGGTAATGATTAATATTTAATTACATGTTATTCAAAATTATGTGAATTCTTTTACTTTTTCCCTACTTTCGTTATATCATTAGTTTTACTGTGTTTTTGTTTTTAAATATAACGCCTAATTTATTTATTCAACTAGGATTGTTATTATTTTTTTAAATTTATATGTAATTGAACATTTTTGTAATTAAATATTTTTTGATAATAATTACAAAAAAAGTATTCATTACTTAAAATTTTCAATTACATGTAATTGTAATTGAATTTTTTCAATTAAAATTGCATGTAATTAGTAATTGAATATTTCCAATTACTAATTACAAGTAATTGTTTTAGTTAATTGTTTTTTAATTGATTTTAGTCCCAGATTTCTATTACAATTACATGTAATTAGTAATTGCATGTGTAATTAATTACAAAATGTAATTGATATCCCCCAAGTCTGATAGATAATATTTAAGAATAAATAAATCATTTATTTACGCGATTTTTTTTTAGCTCGCATTAACAAAAAACAAAACATACATTATGTGAATAATTTCAAACAAAAACAAAAAAACAAACCTGTTTTAATACAACAACAAAGTTGTCTGTAATTTTTTTTTCTTTCTTTCTCTTTAGTTTTTACAACGGCATATTGAATTGCTACTTTAAAAATAAAACAAAAACAATAAGGGCTAATGAGCCTCTTTAATTTAAGCAACAAAAATGTTGACAATGTTGAATTAAATAAAAACAAAAAAAACTGAAAATATTTTGTGTGTAAATTTTACGCCAGTTTTACGTGTCCAATCTTGTTCGTCGCTTTTGCTAAGCGATGACAATAATATAACTACAAACAAGTCGCCTTCTGAACACAGTGTTACCAACAGTAATATGGATAGTGCAGAAAAACCTAAGACGCAAGTGGGAATGGACAGATATATAACTTTATTGAAAAGAGGTCGAAGCCCTAAATCTTCGCAGATTGCACCAATGTCCAAATTACTTAAAGATATGGAGGCTAACGAAATAAGTTCCCAAAATCGTTTTGCTATTTTAGATAGCGAAACAAGTGAACAAAAAACGGCACCCAAGTCGTTTATACCACCACCAATTTTTTTAAGGGAAAAAAATTCGAATGAATTAATAAATAAGTTAATTTCAGTTATCGGGGAAAAATACATTCTATGTAATTCCAATCAAGCGTGGTAACATTGATGAAACTAAAATTCATTTTATAGACGAAATTAGTTATCGTAAAGCAGTAAAGGAGTTTGAAAGCTGCAATAAGAACTTTTATACCTATATACTTTTATACTTTTATCAAAGGTGCAGACTCATATGTTAATCCAGTGGAAATAAAAGCTGGCCTCCAAAAAGCAGGATTTAAGGTTAAAAGCTTTGACAATCTCAGATATCGAGAGCGTGTCCCTCAACCTCTATTTCGCGTTGAACTGGAACCTGGGGATATTAGATTAAAGAAGAACGAAACACATCCCATTTATAATCTAAAATATCTGTTACACCGCAGGATAAGTGTAGAGGAACCACATAAGCGGTCAGGACCCGTTCAGTGTTTAAATTGCCAAGAATACGGCCATACAAGGGTTGTGTGTGGATAGCTTCATTGTTCCGCCCATTGCGACAAACCAAAGGATGACTCGAAGGTTAAAAAATGTAGCAATTGCGGTGGAAATCACACTGCTAACTACAGAGGCTGTCCAGTTTTTCTGAAGTAAGGAAGTCAACTCAGAAATTAAATACTCCTGCTAGCCAGCCACAATACCAAGCAAATGCTCATTACCCTCAGTTAGCTCAACGCACAACCAAACATGTTTCATACGCGGATATGTTAAAATCCAATCATGTTTTAGCACACAAAGCGACAACTACAACCAATTCTACCCCTAATATGCATCCAGGAGCTAAAGAACAAACACCATCTGGTAACTACAATCGTCTCGAAGCAAGTATCGAGACATTAGTGCATTCGTTAAACAGTTTTATGAGCTCTATGAGCAGCATGATGCAAGAAATGGTTCGCATGCAATCTATGATGTTGCAGGCGGTACTTAACAAACCATGAACTGTTTAAAAATATGTTTCTGGAACGCAAACGGCTTACGCCAACACAAAAATGAACTCGAGTACTTCTTGAAGAACCAACAAATTGATGTCATGATGGTTTCAGAGACTCATTTAACAACAAATAGCTTTTTTAAAATCAATGGCTATATATTTTTTGACACTAAAGACCCCCGTGGCAGAGCATGTGGTGGTTCAGCAATACTAATAAGGGCTCGAATTAAACATCATTTACTGTGTGATTTTTGTGAGAACTACCTTCAAGCAACAAACATATGTATTGAAGAATATTATCAAAACTTTGTTATTTCTTCGATTTATTAACCTCCTAGATTTCAAATATCAGAGAGCCAATATATCGACTTTTACAAATCACTAGGTCCCTGTTTCATAGCATCAGGCGACTACAACGCTAAACATACGTTTTGGGGATCACACCTAATAACTCCAAAAGGTCGTGTTTTGTTTGATACAATTTCAAAAATGCGTCTGAATGTGATATCAAGTGGACAACCCACCTATTGGCCTACTGATCGACAAAAAAATACCTGATGTTATTGATTTTGGCGTAACTAAAGGTATTTCGAGAGAAATGATTAATGTTGAAGCGTCACTCGAATTATCCTTAGATCATTCACCCACTATTGCCTATATATGGAATCAGCAAAATATCGTGTCGCCAACATCTTGCACAAGCATTAATTGGTTGAAATATTGAAAGTATCTCAGTAATCACTGTGCGGAAAATATACCGCTAAGAACACCGGAAGATGTGGACCAGAGTCTAATTTATTTTGATCAAAACCTTAAATCAGCTGCCCAACATGCGACAGAAACCAGACAATCAGCTAGATACAATCAAATTTATTTTATAGATGTCGAGCGGCTCTTGGCTGAAAAAAGAAAAATTAGAAGAGAGTGCCAAGCACACAGATCTCCTCAACTCAAATCTAGACTTAAAGATTGCACGAAACGGCTAAGACAGCTGCTAGAATCTCGAAGAGTAGCATCTCTGAAAAATTACTTGGAAGACCTCGACGCAACTGCACAATCATATTATTCATTATGGCGTGCATGTAGGAACCTTAAAAGACCGGTCGTACGTAAGCCTCCCTTGCGAACTTCTTGTGGAGACTGGGCAAGGAATGATACCGAAAAAGGCAATTTGTTTGTTGGACATTTGAAGAAGGTTTTCACCCCAAATGTATATACTGATGTAGCTGAGTTGCCATCAGTAGAGACTAGTGCCGTAGTACCCCTAAGATTTGAATTTAGCGATATTGAAAGGGCAATAGCAGATTTAAACACCAAAAAAGCCCCTGGCGTTGATAAAACAAGTAACAAGATGTTAGTTGAGTTGCCCCCTATAGCTCGCAGAATTATTCTATTTGTTTTTAATGCCATCTTACGTCTTGAGTACTTTCCCACAAAGTGGAAGGTTTCTTTGATTACTATGATTCCTAAACCAGGAAAAGACCACACAAAAGTAGAATCATACAGACCTATAAGCCTTTTATCAAACGTGTCAAAGTTATTTGAGAGAATATTAATAACTAAGCTGAATCCTATTCTTAGCGCGAAAGGATGCATTCCGAACCATCAATTCGGCTTCAGAAAGCAACATACTACGATCCAACAAACACACAAATTAGTAAATGTAATTAAAACGGCCTTTGAAGAAAAAAATACTGTTCTGCGCTCTTTATCGTTTTCAAGCATTCGATAAGATTTGGCACGAAGGCCTAATATTTAAGCTAAAGCTGAACTTGCCCGAAAACTTGTATAAGCTTTTAAAAGATTATTTAACGAATCGCAAGTTTTTACTAAAAGAAGGTGACTTTTTAAGCTCGCCACAGCTCATTGAAGCCGGAGTTCCCCAAGGTAGTATTTTGGGACCAATTTTATATTTACTGTACAAATCGGTTATGCCAATTAGCACCCTAGTCCACACATCAACTTTTGCAGATGACACAGCTTTTTTAAGTATTCATGAAAGTGCCCAAGAAGCATCACAACTTCTACAAAACCAAATACTCAATTTGGAAAAATGGGACTCATGCAATCCTATTCGCATAAATAACCAAATGATACCACAGCTTTCAGACGTTAAATACCTGGGTATACATCTTGACCGTCGCCTTACTTGGAAAAGCCACATTGACTTTAAGTTAACACAAATGAAACTAAAAGCAGTACAACTAAATTGGCTTATTGGCAGAAACTCCACCCTGAGCTTAGATTGTAAACTTCTACTGTACAAGTCGGTCCTCAATCCAATTTGGTGTTATGGGATTCAGTTATGGGGCACTGCCTCAGCTAGCAATGTAGAAAAAATTCAAAGACGCCAAAATAAGATTTTACGTATTATTACATCTGCTCCCTGGTATATAAAAAATTCGAACATCCACAAAGACCTAAATATGCCATCAGTTAAAGCAGAAATAGCGAAACATGCAGTCACATATCTAAAGAGGCTTGAATCTCATCCAAACCCTTTGGCGCGTAACATACTGAATGAACCTGGTTACATTCCACTAAAAAGAAGAGATACTGCTTTTCTTGGCCGTACATTAGAGGGATGACCCGCAAATGATTTCAAAATCCGTGAAACAAACATTATTTGTGTTTAGCACTGGCTGGACTTAAAAAGAATATTTCATTTTAGACTTAAGATACGAGTAATTATTGTTAGTTCAAAAATATTGAAGATCCAATAAATAAATTATGAAAAAAATAAAAAAAAATTGTAAAACCGACTCAAAATCAAAAATCTTAAAATTTAAGTTTTTCGATTAAATATCATAACGTGTACATGATTTTATACAGTAAATAAAACCTGGTCAAGCTCTCAATTATTTAAATAATTTCCGCCATAATTTCTTTAATCATTTTTATTTCCTCCCTAGCGACTTCTGAAAATTTCTCATAACAAGTGCTTAAAAGTAAAAGCTTTATAATTTGTTCAATTATGTTTATTGCAATATATTTTTCTATCACAGCATATGTTTTATATAATTTTTTTTCCTTTTTCTGTAGTTAACTATAGAAACATATTTTACGTTTAAACATATTATTACATAAAAATAATTAAAAACGATATGAAATTAATGCTTTCATTATATTATACACCGTGCTAATGATATTTGCTATTACAGCGGCCCCTGTATTAGCAGCACGTTTGCAGACAAAAACCCATTTAGTTTTATGAAAAAAGTCCTCATCTCTTATACACTTCTGTTTATGTGCCTTTTATGGGATGTTAATACATAAAAACAATATAATTATCTCAACATAATGTCAACAAACAAAGATTTAATTTTTCCACAAAACTTCACATGTTATAAAAGAAAGTGAAATTAAAGGAGGAAAAACAAAAAGAATATAAGTTTTTCCTTTACCGAATTTTTTTATTTATATAAAAGTCAGTGTTTTTCCTTTTTAACCACAAAATCACACATATGAATGCTACGTACAACGAAAAAAAAAATGCCACCAACAGCTAATACCGTTACTTAACAACCGAAATCTAAAGTCTAAAAGCCATGCACACACGCAGAGTTTGTTATACATATATATGTATGTATGCATGTATTTGTCTGAATATCCTTTCTTGTTTGTATAGTGGGGTACTTATCTAACTAAACGCTGCTATAAACTTAATGTAATAATTTTTTTTGTTCATTTCTCCCAACAAATTTCTGCGAAATGAGCTAAAATTAGAGAAAATGTTCGTGTAATATTATCCGCAAAGCACGGTGTGTGTGTCTTTAGCAACAATTTAAAACTCATAATGTTATGGAAAATGTTCCATGGCCCAGGGGATCCAGAGCTTAAGTATGAGTTAAGTGAAATATCTTATAGACAAGGGAAAGAATCCGAAGAGAAATTGTACAATTGAAGATAACAAAAATAGGTAGAAAATATAAAATTTGTTGCTATTTTGAAATTGTTACTTGTAGTTTCACCAAATTAAATTATTTTTTATGAAAATAAAATTAATGAAATAAGTCAAGTTCGAGTAGGACAAGCGTAGAACGCTTTCTTGCCACCATATAATATTCAACTTTAACATATAAAAGTATAGGAAATAAGGTCTTTTTTTTTTAATAGTTAACAACACTTCTTTAAGTACTCATATTAAGTTAAATACAAATAACGAAAACACAACAAATAAACATACAGCAAAAAACATAAACTTCAATGTGATATTCTGCAAATACTACCATTTTAAAAGCATGCTATAAAAGTCTAATCAAATGTTACAAATCTAGCATTTATTAATTTAAAATAAAGTGAGTAGATTTTATTATTTGTTAATACGCTTCAAGAGGTAGTGTCCTAATACAGATGGTAGGAGCGATATTAATAAGTTATCTACCCTTTGGGTGCGGAACTTACAAAATCACAAATTTTGATTGTCATATATGTTGAGGGTCACAACTTGCATTTCTCGCTCTTAGAAATTGCGAACAGACTCTAAATAATTTTAACTTTAAATGATTTTAACTAAGAAAATTTTCCACATTTGAAAACCTTTATCAGTCATTCAATTTAAAGCAAGCTTAGATGCCTAAAAATTCAGCTATAACAGTTAGTCAATGTTTGCTCAAGTTGTTATCGTTTTTGATGTCATACTCAAATAACTGGGGTCTAATCACCGCATTCGAGATGACAGCATTCGATATCAAGTAATAAAAAAGTTTGATCGATCAAGTTTTCATTCGATACGTCTGTGCTAATCGTATGCATATAAATTTAATTCTTTAGCGCCAAAAAGTTATTATATTTTGCTTTACAAGTTTATTTAACACAAAAATAATTATTTTTATAACAAAAATCTTTTCCATAGATTTAATATGCAAAAAATTATAAATTATAAATTTGACAAAATATAAATATAAACCATACGAAAGAGGAATTGGAAAAATTAATAAAATCTTGAAAAAACTTAGATTACATTTCCTGTATAACATGGCTTTCAATTGTCGAACTGTGCTTTGTCCAAATCGTTCCAAGTAATTATTAACCACACTATACACTGGCAAGCTAGAGTCTAATGGGAAATTGTGGGTATTGCGATTTTCGTGATTTGTGCGACCGTTCTCCTGTATATATTGGCTGTATATGATAGTCTAATAAACGTTTACGCTTTAAGGATCTTACGCATATGTCGCATTTATGTAACTTTTAATTCAAATGTAAAGATTTCTTGCGACGGACCAAATTTGTGCGCTGGGAAAATGCCAATGGAGAAAAGTCAAATTTTCAAATTTAAACGTCCTTTCGCAGGTGTGAATGCGTTCATGTCCACAAATGAGTTGTCACAAATACGACAAATAAATGGCCTTTGCCATGAGTGTCAGATTTTATGAGCTTGCAACTATGCTGTAAATTGTGTTGGTAAAGATTTTGCTGGAAAGATCAAACTGTGGTATGGACGCAGTCGTTCTTGATGAATTGAGAAACTTTACGACAGTGAATTTTTAATCCAAATATTATATTAATACATTTAAATATTTTATTTTTCGTAAATGTTTTAAACCGTATTTTTATTTGTTAATTTGTTGACAAAATGAAAACATATGTTTATTAATCTATTACAATTTCATAAAAATTACAATACGATACATTTCGAATGACATAATTTGCTTACTCGACTCGTATCGAAATGTTATTCGATACGATACTTTACTCGATAGCGAATGCGGTGATTAGGCCCCTGGTAGCAATTCCTATAGTTTTAATAAAAATAAATGCATAAAAAATTGATTTTTAACCCCTCTTTAATTTCATTTAAATTTTCTTTACAAATCTGTACTGCTTTTATTCATGATCATAGAAAGTTTTTTTTTTAACTAAAAATGTATTTCATCAGATGAACGTAATGCCGGATGACTTGGACGACTTGAACCATGATTAACAAAATAAATTTAAACAATTTGCAAACATCGCTCTAAGCAAATTAATAACAAAGCAACCGAGATCTGTCAAATCAGCTGTTTTTTTATACTTTAGTTTATTATACTTTTGAATCTAAATTAAATTTTGAATGTCAAATGTAATAAAATTATTCTAAAGATCTTTTATCTAAATAAATATGTACTTCAATGTTTTAAGTAATACACACTTATGCGTATGAGTATTATTGATCTTCATTACTCTGTAATAATAATACGTATACGCTAAAATTGTTAAAAATTTCAAACGCTAGCAGCATTTAAACATACAAATATTCGTATAGTGATTCGTAGATTATGAGTCTAAAGGTTGTGTGAATTGGATTCCTGATCTGGATGTTTCCTGCAGAGAACCAAAAAGCTTCACAGGTATATTTCAGAAAGGAGCAGAATGATATTCTAATCAATTACAACCTTCTGGGTGACATGCGTTGAGTACTCAATACTACTTTTTTATAGTATTCAATTACAAAGTAGACGTTTTCAATCTAAGATTAGCATTGCGTTTTTGCAATTACGCAAGTGTATTCATACTGCCTTCAACTTTATTTGTTCTAACTTGGCTTCTCCAAGTAAGGAGACGATCTACGGGTCTATGTATACCTGTTCCAAGAATAGCAGTTTTATTTGGTTTTATGTTTATTAATATTCATTTTGTCGTCCTTGAAATATAGTAAGAATGCTAGAGGTCTTCTGTTTGTAAAAGTACAAATATGTACAAAATGTGTATAAAGATGCTACCTAGGAAAACTCCTCCGGCTTCAATTCAACCAATTGAATCGAGCCTAAAGACCTTACTCTTTCTTACAGCGTTTGCCAATTTGTACTTTATGCCTAAAGCAATACTCTATCCAACATAAAACAAGAAATTCTTACCAAATTCTCAATCCGAATTAATGGTTCGTAATACAATCTTTATTCAGATTTTGGTTGGACTTAGTTAATTATAATTTGACATGTGTGGTGCAGATAGACTTACATGTCCATATAATTCTTGTTTTGTATGATATTTATTTTGTTTAAATATCATGAGAGTTAAAGCAACATAAAAACATGGAAAAATCACCAAATCCCAAAATGTTGTTAAAATTAAATGTAATTATTTTTACTGCTAAACCTGGGTTTCTTGAGCTCTTAATCAGCAATAAGCTTTTCGTTTCTCAAAATTAAGTCTAACGGAGGATGATGCTGCTATTTCGCCAGGTGGCATCCCAACTAAATCAGTTTTTTTTACTTGGAGTATGGCTTTATATGCCTTTTGCAGTATAATTTCATTCCCAGAAATACAAAAAAAAAAACAGATCAAGAATATAAAAAAATATGTGTATTTAGTAGTTTTTTTATTCATACATCAGACTTTTATATACAAATTGATCTGAGTTTCGGTAAAATCTGTCGAAAATATACATATAATGATATAACATACAAGACAAGCAAGGGGACTTGTATGTAGTGTGGGGTCTTCAAAAAATATGTTTCAACATAAATACGGTCAGCAAGGGAATATCAACTCCGCTACCTAAAAAATTCATAATTTGTATACAGTGGGTGACAATTAAATGAAAACTTCTTTTAGAAACTCTGTTTCGTAAGTTTAGTTTTTGGATTTAAAAAAAAATTATTAAAACCAAGAGTACAGAAAATTAAAACTACTTTTTTATTCCTTTATAATTATTTATTTATTGATTTATATTATTTTTAAAATATTTTAAAATATTATTTACAATTATTTTTAAAATATTTAAAATATATTTAAACATCTGGGGAGTTGTGGACACCGAATTTATTTTTTTTTTAATTTTTTTTTTTTTATATTTGTTAGTAAAAGATTATTTATTAGAAATATTCTCATCTTTACATGCTTATCCTCGTTACATATAGTATATCATATATAACGACCAAGTGGCTTTGTGACCGACGAGTATATCCAAATGAGGTGGCAATATGTCGGTGTAAAATAACACTCTTAAACATGCGATAGCAACAAATTATAAAGATCTGGAAATAGCCTGGATTTAGCACTTTTAAATTTATATAATTGTAAAAAAATACAACCTCAGCGATTATCTAGAGGATCTTTTCATTTATTTACCACTGATGAGGAAAATGCTCCTTCAAACAAGGAGCTTCAAGACTTTGCTATATTTAAGATGTCTCTTTACAGCATGTGTCCATGCGCTAGGTATTTGGTTACTAATGGATATCAGATCGACTTTTGTGATTGGGGTTGGGACAAAATATTTTGTTTGTTTCACCCAGACATTTATTTGCGAAAACATGCATTTTCAATGATATCGACTCAGTTATCTTCCATGTTTCAAATACATAATTTTGTAAAGAATTCTATTCCATTCTTTCAGTACATGGCAAATTTTACATATGATGCTATTAAAGCTATGTTGCTAAGGCAAGTTATTGACCTTTAAGGTTAATTTATTGATCTTCAACTACCTTCTATCTCTACGAGTATAAAAGTATATTTGGGATAGTCATTCTTAGGGCTTCATAAGCACTGATAAAATGAATAAACACTTTTAGCCTTTCTTCACCCTGTGGGGCCACTTTAAACGCTATAGAATAATTTTCGTACAGCAATTTATTTTGTTAAGATTTTAACAAGAGCGCCACCTATCGAATCCAATCTATGAAGTCTGTGATCAAATAAACAAACTAACAAACTTAAATTAAATGTATAATTTTATTTTATATTAGCCCATTAACGCCCAAAATGAAACTAATGCTAATTTCTTAATGTATTGATATTTACTATTACAATATGGACTAAATTAAACATTTTTCATAAAACATTTAGAAATAAATATATAATTTCGTAGTTATAGAGCTGTACTCAGATATGTACAATGGGCATATTAAGGACTGAAATTCTGTGAAGCAAGATCGCTTAACGCACGTATTATCTGACAAAGCTCACAATACCAGCCAAATTCACTATGACAAATGCCCAAAAATATATTTCGGGACATCCAATTGACCACCAATGGTGAACCAAAATTTTCGTCTGAAGTCCAGTAAGCAAGTTCGCTTGGTAATTCGTAGTAGCTAGACAGTAACAATATACCCAAATATCTCTTTAAATCGGCCCTGATGAGTTCTAAGCCGTGTATGTTAATTTTATCCGCGCAGCCTGGGTGCCGAGGAATGATTTCAATAGTAGCGGGAACATTCCTTGGCGGAAGACTTCAAGTCGTCATCATTTTCTTTTTCCTCATCACGGATCTGTTGGCACTATCACAATAGTTTTCACGCCACCGCCAAAATTGACTTTTACATAAATTACTACAGTCGTCTATCGTAACTTTATGCAAGTACTTTCTTAATAATAAACATTCAAATACATCACTTGAACTTTCATTAGATTACCCAAGCGGGTACAGAGGGCGTTAATGAGTTAAGCACTAGAGGAGTGGCAGAACTTCTACGAACTTTTGTATAGTGGTTAAAACATTATTAGCCTCTGGCCTATTGCGCTTATCACAATCCATTTATATTGTGTATAATTTTAGGTCCTCTAAGTGGTCTAAGAAAACCTTAGATAAGTTTTTTCTCGAAACAGTTAAGAAAGTACTGGTTGATGCATGTTTGGATTTAATATTTTAGAAATAAATACCTTATACCTGCATTTCTCTTAAAATTATAATTGAATATTAAGCAAACAATTTTGTTTTGCTTTGATTACTTTTTGGTTTCCTTCCCCCTTATTTGTTATCCTTCTCTCCGATTTCACTTTAGATTATTGTTTAAAAACATACACAGAAAAGAAGCGATTTTTTTCATAACATCTGATGCCCTGCGGCTAAAAACAACAGCTTCACATGACTACTCAGAAAACGAACACAAAATAAAAAAAACTCCAAAAATCTACAACAAAATTGTTACTTGTTATTCCAAGAGGATTTTACTCGTAAGATTACTACTAGCATCCTGTTGCTAGTTGTAGTTGTAAATATGTGTAACCTGAAAAATAACATACAATTACTTCTAATTTCAAAAATTGTTTCAAGGAATCTTCACTGGAACTCACCCTCTTCATTATTATTCATCTTAAAAATTTGTCTATTTATGTTAATCAACTAAAGAGCTGATTATTACTGTTATCATCTGTCTTTATATATTTATAAAAATGTGTAAACGATGTCTGGAATTTCTTAAGCTGAAACTGTTTTGGCGTAAATGTGTGTGTTGATATTGTTGCTACCAAAGAAGTTATAAAACGTAACAATTCCACTTACATAAGCACGTGCTAATGAGCAATTTTGTAAAGTGATAACAATTTTTGGAAAACATACGCACGAATGTAAATGAATGAGGATTATATAGCTCTTGAAATAAAGCTGCTGACTACAAGCATGCAGGAATATACATTAGATTATGTAAACAGGTAATATCTGTTCATCCATAGTTATATAATGCGAGGGTCACTATTTTGATTATGTTTTCTTCTTTAATATTTTGTCTGCACTTTTTGTTAATTGGTGTAATGTTCGAAGACATGTATATTTGATAAACTTTTTTCACCAAATAAATTTATATGAAACTAGCTGTGACCGCCACTTTCTCCCCGTCCTTGTGATATTTTTTCGATTTTGCTTTGAAAATAGTCCACTACAAATTTTAAGACTCGTACTTTTATAATACTTCAGATATGGTTTCTGTATTAACTTCATATAAAGGTAATTACTCAAGAATAGAGGCTTTATGTAAAGTTTTAAAATTTATATGAAATTCTAAAATTATTGTAGTGTTTTGTAAACAGTGTTTAGAATTTCACACTGACAAGAAAAAGTTTGTGCCAAGTTTGCAGTACGATTGAATCAGAATGCGTACTTCCACAACTTTTTCTCTATTTTCTGTTGGAAATGAGATATTTTATTATTTATTATTTGAACCAAGATACTAAGGTACCTTGCTATTAAATTTTATTAAAATTCATCATCATAGTATGGCTCCCATATGTAAAGTTTAAAATTAAGCTACTTTTTTAAAGATTAAAATTTCTCTCCCACAAGACTTTCTAAGGTTTTTTCAGTTTCATGCTATGGAAATCATTTTGATAAATAAACAAAAATATGCCTTGACTCTTAGGAAGGAAAATGATTTATCCCCCACACTTTTGATGATTTATACTAAAACATTTATTTCGAAGAGTAGTTTTAATAAAGTTGTTTTCGGAAGATACTCATCCTTAATGAAATATTTCATCTAGAATATCGTATTAGTCTATACATATAATATAGTAGTAACTCTTTTTCTTTTACGTTCACATCACGTAAAAACTATTGGATGGATTTTAACAAAATTTTGTGAGGAGGTACTTAGCATCGTGATTCCAATATAGCATACTTTTTCTCCGCAAATATATCTTATTTCCAAGAGAAAGTGAAGTGAAAGTACCCAGTTGAACCAACCGGCTATGCATACTTTATTTTTTGTAAAGTAACAAATACATAAACTGATATGCAGCGTAGATTAGGGTAAGAGGTGCCGCAGAGCCAAATGCCGCAAAGCCAAATGCCGCAGATCCAAATATATTTAAATTTAACAAAATTCAAAAATATTATCGAAATATGAGGTGCTGTAGCTTAAGTGGTTAACACGTTGACTACTAAAGCAATGGTCACGAGTTCAATACTGAGCCGTAGCAAGAGCAATTTTTCTGATATGTAATAATTTCTCTTTATATTAATGCATATCACAGCGCCCTCCTTCGCCGGTATTACCACATAGCACTATTTCGCCGGCAAAGTAAAAAAAAGCTTCAAACTAATTCGCCTAAATAACACTAGAGGCGCTTGCAACACTGTTCTAAAAATAATCACAACGGTCAATTTCAGTGTTGCCATAAGCGATGCTTTACTATCACACCAACCATCTGTCTGTATCTACTACTATCCCTTTCTTAAGGAAGTAACACAGTTAATATAGGCATTAATTGTCTGAGTATAACTTCTCTTTAAGAAAAAAAAAATGTAAGGGTCTTTCGAGTGGATTGCTTTTAAAGCAAAATCGAACAAAATATTGCAAGGACGCTGAGGAAGTGGCGGGCGCAGCTAGTCAATAATATAAATTCGAAGTAAATTAGGTAGTGGTCATGTCCGTTCTACCACATGGATACAGCTTTTTCAAATTAAGAAAAAGGTGAAATAAAAAATATACTTTCATAAATTTCAATGCTTCGGTACTTTACACCCTACAACTACTAAATAACCAAATGATGTCACAACTTTCAGAAGTCAAACATCTTTATCGTCGTCTTACTTGGAAAAGCCATACAGAATCAATGTTAACACAACTGAAGTTGGAAACAGTCCAACGAAACTGACTTAATAGAAAAACCTCTACCGTAGGCATAGATTTCAAAGTCGTTCCTCAAACCATTAAACACGGCCCGATGATGCCGCCAGCCCATAAACCGCACCAAACAGTCACTCTTTGTGGTTGCATTGGTTTTTCTACAATCACTCTTGGCTTATCATTCGACTAAATGCGGCTATGTATAATTTGAACTACTGCTAACATCACTACCCAGCTGATGACCCTTCCAAAAAGACACCCTCAGCTATTTGTTATTTGACTCCTGCAATATGTCTTCTGGCATTAAAAGCTAACTAAGCTACTTTCACCTGCATTTAGTTGAGATCAAAACTGCATTACAAACCGAAAGTTTTTTTAAGTGGATCATGTTATTTTGCGTCTCAATTTAGCACCGAAATATAGTTTGCTACAATGGAATTAGATCTTCTTATTTTAAGTGGCCTATCTGTCTTTTGTATCTTCCCGTACCGTACCCGTAAAAATTGCAGTAATTCTAAGCTGATTCACAATCTTATTCAAAGATTAGAAAAAGTCTAACACAGTTTTAGAGAATATAATATTAGGTTGGGGAAAAAAAATCCATTAAATTTTCGGTCGATGGCAGTAGTGATCGATAACTCGTAGTGTCGATCAAACAATTTCTAATATAAATTCGTTGTCAAGGTTTCACACTAAAAAAATCTTTCATTGTTTTTTGTTTGGTCCATTGAGTTGTAAGTTACAGGCTGTTAAAAATGGAAGTCAACAAAGAGAAAATTCCGTACATTTTAGAATTTTTCATTGATAAGGGCAAAAATGAAATCCACAATATTGTCGTATTTGACCCATTTCTCATCGCCAGCCACCTTCCCTTTAAGAAACGGATCAATTTTATTCCGTTTGTCTTTCAAATTACACACCGAAATTTTCGACCAAAGATAGTCTTTGCGAAAGGCTTCTAGAACCACTTTCACTCGATTTCTCACAAAATTTTACCCGTTAACCGTTTAAAGTGGTTAACCGTTTAAAATGTTTCAATTATAATATTCAAAGTTTTCAAAAAATTTAAAAAAAATATGTATGTCTTTCGACACGAATTTAGCTTCGGCTGGATTTGGGACCACTGCAATACGAGTTTTTAGTAAATTTGACCACAATTTAAAAAAATCCATCAACCTACCCTTAGGTCCTTTTTATGTGCGCCGTCATTACCCCCGGGGGTTCCAATTTTCACTGCAGGAATATGCTTTGACGCGGTTCACTAGGGGAAAATAGGGGCACCAGACGCTAGGGTTCCTAGAGCCTAAATCTGGAAGAAAAGGTCCGTTGTTTTAACGCGGGTCCTCTTCGAGGCCCGACCAGTGCCCGAAGGACTGGTACCACGGGAATCGGTGGCCCCACAGAGAGCCTATCCTCTCTGTGACTGGTTATTGGTGAGGTACCCTTCGGGGGTACACGTGGTGGTTGTGGTTTAAGATCGATTTATGTAGGTATGGTGCACGGTCGATCAAGTGTGCTGTTGCACTCTCAACAGACGGAGTTTGGATAGTCTCCAAACCCCTAAGCAAGAGGTTATAATGTGGATCTAGGCTTGCCTTGGAAAGGCTTGCCATATTATATAAATTGCTACTCATTGTGACTGTATCACACACAAAAAGCGATTGGTGGCAATCGTAAAGTGTTGTTATAATACACAATGGGGGCGCTAGTCTACGCCTAAGTTTCACTCGGTGGTAAGACCACCGTGAGGTTAGGCCGAGTAGGCAGGTACTCACGTTAATCTTGTTCCACAATTATGTGCGCGGTCCTATAATTTTCTGAGATTGAAAAAAAATGTATTTTAAAGAATTGAAAAACTCGTTAAATAGCTTTTTTTTGTTTTTTTAATAAGAAACTTTTTTCCCTTTTTGCCCATATTTGCTGACATTCGGTTTTCCTAAAGATAAATAACATTGGTGTCTATTTACTTTCTTGCCCTTTTACCAACCAACCAACCATCTTGTTGGAAAAAAAAATCTTATTTACACGCAATTTTGTACGTCTTGTATTTTCTTTCAAAAAAATAATTTGCTTGTTTATATTTATCCAGCCACTGGAGGCGGATGAGCATAAAATCAAGGGAGTTATAACACAAATTGTCTGGAGCAAATACATATTTTCTTGAAATTTCTGTTGAAATATTTTATAGTCATATAGTAAAGTGGGTATTGTTTTTCTTCATATAATTTAATCTATAATATGAAACAGGGCTCTAGCTACTTTTAGAGACTTTAAGAAAACTTAGACTTTTACTACACACCTTAACAATGTTGTTTAAATGTTTACTTTTCTTCTAGTCTGTTTCCATTTTTCATTTTTATTTTTTATTATTAAATATTTACGCACAAAAATGAAAAAAAAATAAATAAAATTTTCTAACCCTCGTTTGTGTTGAGGTTATTTGATTTTGTTTTTATGGTTTCTACCTTTTTACATTTTATGCCTCAGTTTGCGGCATATTAGATATTATTACATTTTAATGATGTTATTGTGATTTTGTTTTCTTGTGCAAATCCTTCTCATCTTTTACTTCTTGCCTTTAGTGCTAGTTGTGATATTCCATTTAGTGTAATTTAATTATTATTTGTTTATTACTTCCGGAGGGGTGCAAGGGAGAGTTTGAAAATTTCCATAAATTGTTATTAAAAACACAAATTTTTGGCAATTTTATTTACTAAAAATAAAGAGTGCGAGTAAATGGTAGACAAATTAGTTTTTTTAGAAATACATATTTTAATAGGGAAATGACTCGTTAATGGAGTTTACGAAAACAAGTTTGAATTATAGTTTTACTCGATTAAAAACGAATAGATTTACCACGTTAAACGCATGCAAGAGTTTAATTCCAAAACTTGTGTTCTATAAAACGGTTTCAATTTTCATTATCATTGTACTAAAAGGCTATATGAAGTTATATTAAAGCTGATTTTAGGGTTCCGTACCCAAAGGGTAAAAACGTAACCCTATTGTTTTCGCTACAATGTCTGTCCGTCTGTCAGCGCCTTTAATCTCCGGAAATTTTCACAAAAGATGTGTAACAGTTGCCGCTATAACAACAAATACTATAACTTATAGGGTGTGCCGCAAGTGATTATGTCTTTATTTCTTGAGCTGTAGGAGGCAAACACTTAAAATTTGCAGACAGTATTTTAAACAATGTTTGCTTTATAAACAATTATACAAAATTGAACCTAAATAATAAAAGGTGTTCCGATAGTGACGTTATTTGCATGTATATGGCCTAAGTTTTGAGCGATAAGAGGTAGAAGCTTGAAATTTTTACAGCAGGTGTATTACTATGGCCCCTATAACAACTAGTAAAATTTAAAGGGTGTTCCGACAGTGACGTGAGTTTCATTAATATGGCCTAATTAGATAACCATAATAGGTAGACTCTTGAGAATGTATTACTATATAAAATAATAAAAATTAAAGGATTTTTCGGCAAGGACGTGATTATCATGTATAACGACTTATTTCTTGAACCGTAATGGGTATACTCTTAAAATTTTGTACAGCAGATGTGTTGCCGCGGCCAATGTGACAATTAATACAAATTAAAGGGTGTCCTGACAGTGACATGTTTTTCACGTATAGTGACTTATTTTTTTAATCGTAATATGTAGACTCTTGATAATAATAAAATTAAAGGGTTTTCCGACAGTGATATTATTTTAACGTAAAGAGACTTATTTTATAAACCCTAATAGGAAGACTCTTGAAATGTTTACAGTAGATGTGTTACTTCGGCTGCTATAATAATCTCTAAAAATGTAAATAAGTGCCATGTTTTTCACGAAAGTGTATTACCATGGCCGCTATAACAGCAATTACTAAAATTTAAAGGGACTTCGCGAATATGACTTTAAATATAAAATTAAAGGATGCCCCATAAGACATATGTAAAAAAATTAACAACTAGAATTTTTAAAGTCCCACTAAACATAGTACGGAACCATACATGTGTGAGACAAACTCGCACTTGACTGATTTATTTTTTTTAACATTTTTACGATATATATAATACATATAATATTTTTACGATAAGTTTTAAGCGTTTGAATTTAAAGGTGGCATTGCACAATGAACCAAATTCTAAATCTGGTACAAAATAGGCAGAACAACGCGGTGATTATAAAAAGATTTGACATTGTATTTACGTTTGCCTTATTACTTACATCCTTTTATATATCCACAGAAGATCAATTAGTGTGTAGAGAAATTTGTACAAATACTGTACAGACGCTTTGATTATTTTTTTTATTATATACTAGCTACCACCGGTGTCCTGTCTTTCTGTATCGAAAAATTGTTCTATATAATTATTTATACATTATTCATTTTTAATCAAGCATGATTCCTTTGCAAATTTATTAAATAAATATTTTATGAGTATAACATATTTATTTCCAAAAAATATAATCATCGAAATTGATTACTTGGGGAAAGCCTATCCAGATAGCTATTTCGCTAGTGCTCAACTAGCTCACCAGCGGATTCTTCCCAATTTTTCTGAATAAAAACTCAGATTCTTATGCTTAAAACTTAATAAAATAAATAAGAAGTTCAATAAGTCTATAAAGAAAGCCAAATCTAAATTTCTGAACAAAACAAAAAACCATAGTAACCACTTCGATTTCAAAAATGTTTCTTTTATTCTTCTTTCTATGGTTTTTTGTTACACTTCAAAACCCTAACTATTACACATAGTATGGGAGTTATAACATCTAGATTTCCAGTAGATTTTTTGTGCGGCAATGCACATTAATAAGGGCGTTCCTCGTACGAAACTTCAAGACTCTACGTCTTGTAGTTGGGCCTTCAAAAGTTACGAAAAATTTTAAAAATTTAACTAAACGACATCACTGGTTTTACGTTTGTCTCCTGTTGAATTTCCAATCTTTTATAATGGGTGATTTTTTTGAGGTTAGGATTTTCATGCATTAGTATTTGACAGATCACGTGAGATTTCAGACATGGTGCCAAAGAGAAAGATGCTCAGTATGCTTTGACATTTCATCATGAATAGACTTACTAACGAGCAACGCTTGCAAATCATTGAATTTTATTACCAAAATCAGTGTTCGGTTCGAAATGTTCAAATGTGACAAATTTTGTTCAGCGATGAGGCTCATTTCTGGTTGAATGGCTACGTAAATAAGCAAAATTGCCGCATTTGGAGTGAAGAGCAACCAGAAGCCGTTCAAGAACTGCCCATGCATCCCGAAAAATGCACTGTTTGGTGTGGTTTGTACGCTGGTGGAATCATTGGACCGTATTTTTTCAAAGATGCTGTTGGACGCAACGTTACGGTGAATGGCGATCGCTATCGTTCGATGATAACAAACTTTTTGTTGCCAAAAATGGAACAACTGAACTTGGTTGACATGTGGTTTCAACAAGATGGCGCTACATGCCACACAGCTCGCGATTCTATGGCCATTTTGAGGGAAAACTTCGGAGAACAATTCATCTCAAGAAATGGACCGGTAAGTTGGCCACCAAGATCATGCGATTTGACGCCTTTAGACTATTTTTTGTGGGGCTACGTCAAGTCTAAAGTCTACAGAAATAAGCCAGCAACTATTCCAGCTTTGGAAGACAACATTTCCGAAGAAATTCGGGCTATTCCGGCCGAAATGCTCGAAAAAGTTGCCCAAAATTGGACTTTCCGAATGGACCACCTAAGACGCAGCCGCGGTCAACATTTAAATGAAATTATCTTCAAAAAGTAAATGTCATGGACCAATCTAACGTTTCAAATAAATTTTATGCGTTTTTTTAAAAAAAAAAAGTTCTCAAGCTCTTAAAAAATCACTCGTTACTTGTACTCTTCGGATATTTCAATTAGAAACTGAGTCTATATGTTGGCATTTGCTGACGGCACAGCTTTTCTAAACATTCAGGAATGCTCCCAAGAAGAATATAGGTATTTGGAACCCTATATATTTTATCTAAAAAGTTCTTGAAAGATTAATGAACAAAAATGTACTCATATGACATTAACACTACTTAGAAATTCCTGCCCTTCTATTCGAATAAATATCCAAATTATACCACTATTCTCAGAGGTTAAATACAAACATCCTGAGCGATACATCGGTACCTAGGAGAAAAATAAAGAAGTTGAAAGCAGTACACAGAATGACCACAGTCGCTCCCATTCTGGTATATACACAAAGATCTAAAAGTGCTATGAGTTAAGGCATAAATCTCGGAACAATCCAAAGCTTTATTCATTCGTATTCAAAGCCGCGGGTTGAATGTTGCTTCTCTTGGTAAAACCTCAGAGACATGTCCGCAGGTTATAACAGCAACCAAGAAAAATTATATATTTTGTCGGGTACTTCCTGGACTTAATTGAGTATATTTTTCTTAAAATTAGGATTTGAAATACTTATTTTTAAATCAGTTATATTAAAGATACAGTATTTACATATTTATATACAGTATTTAAAAATAGAGTATTTTTTATTTCATAATTATTAAATTTAACATTTCGATTGGATTTATTTACTTCTATGTTCTTTTTTTTATTTTTTTATCTATTTCATTTAAAATTCTGTAGTTTTTATGCAGTCATTGTTAAATCTTATTGAAAAATATTTTTTTCAACCTTAATCACGTTCAATTCTTTTTGATCTTTTATTTTCTGTTGATTTTTTTTTCTGCTTTCTTCTTTATTGCAATACTCCATAAAAACCGCCATTAACACATCATTGACCAAAATCATTTATTGTCTTTTTGCTCCCACCGTGTGATTTAAACCTGAAAATTATTTTACTTCTTGTGGAAATAATACCACACACCTACAATAATTTAAATCATTTTGATATCAATTGAATTAAATTGTCTTTCTAGTGGATTATGTGGTGACCTGTCGTTTGTTTTCATTTCTTCTAACCCAGCAGCCCTAGACAACCACACCACTACCTCTGACTTCACCCTTGACTCAATATTAACATTATTTTAAGGTTTTATTGCATTTTTTCACTGATTTCAGTTTTTTTTTTTTTTTTTGGTCTCTTCTCATTTTGTTTATTTGAAGTTAACAATTTTTTTTGTTTAATACTCCCTTCCTTAGCTGAAAGAAGAAGAATTCCGAATGGTCTTAGATGGTCAGTGGAATTAATGTTGGCTTAAGCTTAACATGAATAAAACAAAAATATTTGTGTATGTTGAAACAAAAAATAAAAAGAAAAAGAATACAGACATTATCCATTTTGTAGAAAAAAAAGCAAATGAGAAAAAGTGAAAAGTAAATAAAAACATTTCCACGGAAGCAGGAAAAAAACTCAAATAAATAAACATTAAAACACAATACCTTTTAGCTGGATTTTTTTCTTTTTCTTCATGGCAAAACATTGTGGACACTAACCTCGTCATTCCAAAGCCAATGCCAAGGGTTAGGATAAATATTTATTTAAGCTTTTTATTTCATTTACACCCTTTCGCTTTCCTTTGCTGCTGGACCATACAATGTTGGACGCTTTTGGTGGTATGAAAGATTCATCGAAATTATTTTCTTTTTTTGTTTTAATGAAGATATTTAAAATAACAAATGAATTTATTTTTCCTTTTAAATGTAAACTCAAGATCTGACATACATATATACGTACCCGCTAGAACAAACAGCATTCAGCCAATTATAAAGAGCATTTCAGGTTTACAATTCAATCCTAAAACCAGTATGGTGTTATGGCTCGCCTCAGCTTCTAATTTAGAAAAAAATTCAAAGGCGCCAAATTAAGATTTTACGAATAATTACAGCCGCACTCTGGTATATTAAAAACTCGAACATCCACAAAGATCTAAAGGCGGCACTAACTAAGCCAGTAATAACTAAACATGCAACAATGTTTTTGCATGGTGTTCTCTTTCGTGAGATGCTATCGAACCTTGTATGGCCCGAATTGTAAGATATGGGTATGGATGATATGTATTTCAACAGGACGCTGCCACTTTCCACATACCTAACGAAACAATGGCTCTTTTGCGCGACAAATTCAATTTCCGTATTATCTCACGTGATGACGATGTCAATTGGCCGCCAACATCATATGATTTGACACCGTTGGACTTCTTTTTCTGGGGTTATTTGAAAGGGAAGGTGTACGTCGATAAGCCATCAACAATTCAAAGGCTAAAGGATGAGATAATTCGTCACATTAACGACACAGGACCTCAATTATGCTTCAGTGTCATCAAAAATTTGGAGCATCGGATGGAGGTGTGCCGCCGAGGTCGCGGTCGCCCATTTGGCCGATATAATTGAACGACATAATTGAACCATACCAATGTTATCAAAATAAAAAGAAATGACAATTATTTGTGTTTTATTGAAAATCAACATCGGCCCCTTAAAATTTAACCACCCTTTATATGCTTTCATATAGTTTTTAAAATCAATATTTACATAAATTCTACGAAAGGATACGAACACCCAAAATTTTCTATAACCCGCATAATACAGCCTGTGATGTTTGTACGAGATTTTTTTAGTAGTAGATGCAAAAATATGTGTATCTTCCATATATACTCTTTTTAAATCCATATATCCTTTTTTTAAATCGACTCTACAGCCTAATCCATGTCTCTATTACTAGGGTCATGAAGACTAATCCCACCAATGCCCTAGGCGCTATGCAACACATATCTCCACTGCATATAATAGTATAATTAGAAGTGTGTAGAAGCGCTTTTCGACTAACGGCCATTTAGTCAGTAAAATCCGGAACCTATTGGGACATCTGCGCATAATTCTGCTCTTTACAAATGACGCTTGCCTTAAGGTATATGAAAACATTCAACTTTTGCACAGGAAATTTTATGTCCCGATATTCACGATAGGATGTGTTGGGATACCCACAATGTAGCTATCACTTAAATTAATTACAATAGGAAAATGGTGACACGGCAGTCGGTATTCTTGGCCCAAACATTCAACAGGCCATTCCATGGTCAAAGGGTAAGAAGTATATTTGATATCAGACAGCCAAGGTGGCCTTGAGCTAAGGTCTAGGGTAGACTCACATCTCTTAAAGTCCCACATCTGTTACTGAATTCATTTTTCATAATAGATTAACACTATGTAGGATTCCCGCTCATAAAGTTCATGTTAGCAAGAGCTTTTGGGATTTACCACAAGGAGTCGTCTATGTCCTGTATAAATTATTAAAAATAGGACGTATTTATATAGTAAACACGATTTATAAAAAACCAAAGTTGGTGCTTTATTTTACCAGCGAATTACTTGCTTCGCTGTTAAATTAAAAGAGAAATTATTAATCGTAAGTGCAATTTCATAACCACGTGACTTTTTATATAAAGGATTTATTTTTAGCCAAAAATCCTTCTATCTCTTCTTTAAACTCGATACATTTAGTCCAGCGTCTTTCTAGTTTTTTTTCCCCCTCCAAAAATAATCAAATTCCTCCAATCCCTCAATAATGACCTCTTTGGTTGAGCAAAATCTCTTACCACCAAAAGAGAAAATAAACACAGGAGTACAAATACTGAAGAGTATGCTGAATGTAGTTTGTAGGCCACACATGTTTTTTTTTTGGAGTAGTGCTGGAACTTTTTCATCTCTAAAAGAAGTGCTCTTTGCTTTAAACTATTATTGCTTTAAAATCTTTGAATAATATTTGACGGTAATCGTTTCACTCTTTTCAAGGTAATAAATGTGAATGACACTGCGTGCATCCTGAAAAAACTACAACCATTGCCTTGATGTCCGACAGGCCATTCATAGCCTTATTTTGGGTACGTCCATCTAAAAAAAACACTGCTTTGATTGTTCTTTGATCTCTGGTATATTGTGATGGATACGTGTTTTGTCGGACACTCCTTTGAAGTGACTGCACAATTACGCTTGTGGTCGAGTGTAAGCTTATCAATACATATAATAAAAGAGTATCTCATTTCTGGTATGTCTGTCTGCTTTTCATTTGTGTTCGCATCACGTAAAAACTACTGGATGAATTTTAACAAAATTTTGTGAAGAGGTACATTAGTATCCTGATTCCCATATAGGCTACTGTTTTTCCGCAAAAATATCTTATTTCATCTTATATCTTATAAATATCTTATTTGTTACCGAAATAAAAGTACTGCATACTTTAAATCATCTTTTATTTTTGGAATATATTTTAAGCAATGTTGCGCTATTTTAAAATATTAAGTACCTCATTTCCTGTCTGTCTTTACAATAGTTTTTAGAATTTTAAATAAATTTTAGAATTTTATCCAGAGATGGGTACCTTTTCCATACGTGAAGCACTATGAAAGTAAGAATGTTAAAATCGAACAAAATATTGTCAATGTGTGGGCACAGCAAGTTATATCTAAATATTTAAAAAAAAATGTGATGAACCCTCTCGGTTGAGTTCCATGAAGTCTTTACCAACTCATGTACTTCCATTCACCGATCGCTCAAAATCATTTTATTACCTTCTTGTCTGGCATATTGACCTCTTTTATGCGACCTGAAAGTTTGAAGTCATTTGCGCTTGTTTGACCACAACGAAACTCACTTTATTTTTAAACCTTTGAATTGAGAACCGTGGGGCCTCATATCATTTATTAAGCCGTCTTTCCTTTTTTGTTTTTTCGTAAGAAATACACGCAAAGAAAAAACATGGTTGAGGTCACCATAATCAAAGAGCAGCATATTATGGTTAAGTTATATATGGTTGTAGTGAAACCATAATATTGTTCGACATTATAATAATATCGTTAAATTTATATTTATAGTATGATTAAAAAATATAAAATGTCATATGAAATGATTATGCCAGTTCTTTACATTTTAAAATATAAAATTATTTATTATATATTTATTGATGATTTTATATAACATAAATATGATTTTATTAATACATATGTGCATATGTACACATAAATAAATTTTATTTGCATTTGTCTTCTTCCAAACTGTGTTCAAGGCATTCGCACATGGCCCCTACCATCGCAGTTCATGGATTTACCAGTAAAGAATTGTTAATCCTTAAGACTGCTCGAGATTTCTTTCATTACTTTGTTCATGTTGTTTTTGAAGACATCCATTTGATTGGGGGCATTATTTTCCAATTCAGCCAATACCTTTTTCATGTAGTCTTTCAAGTACAAAGTAAAGACTTTCTTCTACTCCGAAAGCAAAGCATTCTTGTAAACGGTGATTGAGAACAACATAAACGCCAGTCTCAACGGTTGAGTCTGTAACCTCATAAGCTTCTTCGGCTGAGGATTGAAATCTTCAATTTCAAGGTCACTTCGTAAATTACATCATTGACCAATTTCGTTTTATAAGTATCTGCGAATATTTCATCGACAGTAATAATATCCCTGTTGATGTTCATGATATCGAGGTTTTATTACTTTTTGTGGTATAAAAATTAAAAATAAATTTCAGTCTCACACCGAGAGGACACGAATCCTGCGGGAATCCAGAGACGATGGTTACCATGCGCTCAATTTAACAGCAAAAAAGAAATAATTAAACATGTATTTTAAATCCCGAAACAATTGTTTATACATTTTTTTTATTATTTTTATTTTTAGTTACAAACCAATAAACTGCGATGACATAAACAAATAAATAGTTTTTGTTTTTAAAAATTTATTGGTTACCTACGAAAAAACTTTGATTATGGAGTAAAAATTAAATAGTTAAAACCAACCATATTTAACTTTTTTGCACGTAGTAACCATTTAATGATAAAATTTTAACAAAAACTTTTTTATCGAGACGAAAGTAATGTTACAAACAACTTAAAATTTGTTCATCGCAACCATATATTGTTACTGAGAACATATTGTGGTTCCTTCCTGGTTTTCTTTGTGTGTATGTTTAGCATATGACTTTTTTGTTTACAATTTTTAAGGTAAAAATTCAATCAATATGTTTGGCTATTCAATAAAGTCTATTGATTTGCGAGTCTTATGTTTTACCCCTTCGTTAAAGTATAATTGTCTCCTTGATCTTGTCTACTATTAATTTATTAAACCTGCAGTGCAAAAGTTAACTACAAACCCTTGAACATTAACTGCATTGCTCAACTTCAATGCGCGATTTCCACATAAATAATTTACTATTGGATAGTGAATTTATCACATCTTAACCGCATAACAATGCAAAACTATTAGAATTTTAGTTGTCAAGCAACCACTTATAAGTACAAGACAGCAGACATTTATCTAGCAAAGAATTCTTGTGTTGCAAGTTCATTTTTGTTTTGTGAACAAAAAGCATTGTCTAGTCTCTAATAAAGAAACAAAATACAAAAAAAAAACGTTTAACATTTCAACCGAACAATATGACTGAAATACTACCAAATAAAGAAATAAATATTTTTGTTAATTTTCTACCAAAAACTATAGAATGAAAGAATGAAGCTTTAGGGAACATTTAACTAAATTCTTTTTCTCTTTTTATGCTGTTTTACTTCACTTTTGTTTATTTGTCTTTGCAACAGACCAACAATAAAACTAAAGCATATTTACCAGGTAATATTAAACACAACAGCAGCAACATCATTCCCCTTTCCTCTGTTAGATTCTCTTGTTCTCTCTCACTCTCAAACTCTTGCCAAGTGTTTGCTTGTAGTCAACAGGAAGTTGGTTTTATTACCAAACACATAAGTGCTGTTGTGTTGCATTTCCGTTCACAAGTAAATTAAATTTTATTTGATTTTAAGTGAATTATTTACTTTTTTGTCATTGTTGTTGTACTGGTTTTATTTTATAAACTTGTGGATAGTGGATAAAATGAAACTTAAGTTAAGTAGAAAACTAAATTGTTTGGTGAGAGAGAGAGAGAGAGAGGGAGAGCAAAGTAGATTGCTTTGAAGTTAAAGTAAAGAACATTGTGGATTGAAGTAACACGACACTCATTATTTTGGCTACTTTGCCTTTCAGATGGGTTTTAATGTAAGAAAATATTTTACGAGTTATTTTTTAAAGCTTCATAACTTTTATTAAAGTTTAGTTGTAGTTGTGTTTTTAGAGCTGCCTGTTAGTATTTCAATAAAAAGTTTAAGATTTTAAAATGTTTTTTATAAATGTGCTTTTATAAATAGGTTTTAGTTTTTTTAAATGCTTTAGCAATTCCTGTAGAACCTTTTAGTAGACACAACACACAAATTGCCTACATTTTGTAGTCTCGTCGCTTTAGAACCCCAGATAAAGCGTGTCGGTTTTGGGAGAGGAGAAGTTAAAATTTTTTCTGTGGATGATTTTGGTTGTTTTGTGGATACTTTGGTTTGGCAATTTACTATAAATAGACTCACGCCTCAGATTAACGAAAAATTAAATCTAATTCAATTTCGAATTTGTGTCACTTTGAAAAGTGTAACATATGAAGTTGACATATGTATGATGTGGAAAACATATTTTTGTTTTTATAAGTATTTTCCATTATATATCTTTCATTTCATATTTTATTTATTGTATCTTCAATATATTTGAACTAACAATAATTACTCATGTCTTAAGTCTAAAATAAAAAATATATATCTATACATATGTATAATAAAATAGTAACTCATTTCCTTCTGTCTGTCTGTCTGCTTTTCATTTGTGTTCGCATCACGTAAAAACTACTGGATGGATTTAAACAAAATTTTGTGACGAGGTACCTTAGTGTCCTCATCTTAATATGGATACTTTTTTCCGCACAAAAAAATGTTATTTTCAAGAGAAAGGGAAAAACGCAATTTCCGGTTTAAAGGTACTAAAATTTTTGGTTTAAAACTGGATTATTATCAAGACGGTTATTTTTCAACACGATTATATTTTTATTTTAGAAATTTTCAATTCAAAACTATGATATTTTCAACTCGGTTATTTTTCAACTATTACGCAACAGATGCCGTGCCGTCAGTTGAATAAAATTTGTATTTGTTCTTTACTTTGTGGAATTGCATTGTCATTAAAAGGTTTACAATAATTTTAGAATTTTATTAATTTTTATCAACTTTAGAATTTTATCCAGGGATGGGTATCTTTATATAAAGTAAATAAATAAACCATAACTGAATTTCTATAAAAGTAAGAGTCTTTCAATATGTGTGGAATACTTTCAAAGCAAAATCGAGCAATATATTTTCAGGACGCCTACGACGTGGCGGACACAGCTAGTTTTTTATAGAGTAAAAAATACATAAACTGATATGCAGATATGCGGCGGAACTAAAAATGTAAGGGTCTTTGGTGTGGATTGCTTTCAAAGCAAAATCGAACAAAATATTGCAAGAGCGCTGACGAAGTGGCGGACACAGCTAGTACTTAATAAGTCCAGGCAGTGCTAGACAAAAATAATGTATGTTTCACGATTGTTAAAATCATTTACGGGTCATCAATCTAATGTACATCCAAGAAAAGCAGTATCTCTTCATCGCCCCAAAGAATTTTGATGAGTTTCAAGCTTTTTACCGCATGTTTCGATATTTCTGATTAAACTGTTGGTACGTTTAGATCTTTGTGGATATTATAATTTTTGATATACCAGGGAGCAGCTGTGATCATTCGTAGAATCTTATTTTGCCGCCTTTAAATTTTGTCTATATTGCTAGCTGAGGCAGTGCCCCATAATCGAATGCCATAACACCACATTGATTTAAGGATCAACTTGTACAGTAGAAGTTTACAATCTAAGCTGAGGGTAGAGTTTCAGCCAATAAGACAGCCATCATAAACATATATGTGAGTAGGAAATTCCCAATTAGTAGTTAACTTGTTTAAGTCTCTATCTATTTTAGCTAAAAATTTTAACGGACTAATAACGATAAACTTATTATTGTTACTACACTAGCTATCGCCGTTGCGCTTCGCTATACCCAGACTCAAAAAATTCAATAAACACTTCACAAGTTTGGCCAACCTTTAACTCGAAAACACACAATATTCTTACGACAAAATTTTCTCATTTTTTATGCAAGTTACGACGCTCACTGTTCCCTTTCAATCTGTTTTTTGCTATACTAAGATCCACTCCCACTATGCAGTCTGTATTTTGCCACTTTATATATATTAGTGTGAGGGTTACTTGTAAACATTTTCAAGACTCTACATATTGTAGTTCTCTAGGTACACGGGGTATACGAGGTACCACGCCCACCGTCCCAAGTCTGTGTATTGTTAGATTATGCAATGTCGCTTTTTTGCATATGCGCTCGAAGATTAAAAATATTCTAAATCCAGTTCTATAACTCCTAGAAAGTTGAGTAGAAGCTCATTTTAAAAGGTATTTCATACGATAGTGTCTAGTGTCACTATCTCAAAGATTTTAATAAAACATCTTTTTAAATATCAAAAAAAAAATTTATTAAAAAATTTCATGATTCATGATTGATATTGAAATTAAAGCGTTTGAAATACCCTTTAAAATAAGCTATTACTCAACTTTCTAGGACTTATAGAACTGGATTTAGAATATATTTAATCCTCGAGCGGACATGCAAAAAAGCGACATTTTTCAATTTTGATAACTGTGTAGCGGAAAAACTGTAACAGATAGAATTTTTAAAAATCATATTTGGATTCAGGGAGTCAAAGAATATAAATAAAAAAAAAGTTTCAATAGAATCTGAAGTAGTCATTTTGAGTGCCTTGTTGATTTGACGTGGAATTACCCAATAAGTAAATTCGTAAGAGTCTTACGAAAAAATTCTAAAAATTATTGTCAATTGGCTATTTGGCAGTAAGTAATTCATATTTTGTAATTGTTTTAAAACAGCGCCATCTGTTGCAAAACCGTGTTCAAAATATTCCGCTTTCAATGAATATTTTGTCATTTTTATACAACAATGTCATCTGTTACGCAACCGTGTTTAAAATATTTCGCTTATACCTTTAAATCGGTAAAAAAAAATCGGCGTAATTTCACTGATTTTTCTCCCCTTTGTCTTGGAAATAACATATTTTTGCAGTATTAAAAGTATCCTATATTGGAACCAGGGTATTAAGGTACCTCGCCGCAAAATTCCGTTAAGATCCATGCATCAGTTTCTACGTGATGCGAACACAAACAGACAGACAAGAAATGAGCTACTGTCTTATTATATGTATAGACTAGCTATTCCTGCCGCCTCGTGGGCGTCCTGACAATATTTTGCTCGATTTTGCTTTAAAAGTATCCAATCCAATTGTAAGACTCTTATTTTTATAGTACTTCAGTTTTTACTTTATATAAAGGTACCCATACCTGGATAAAATTCTAAAATTTATAAAAAATTCTAAAAATTATTTTAAAGATCTGTAAATGGTGTTTAAAATATTTTATTAACGTTGTAATTCCACAAAGTAAAAATACAAATATACAAATCAAATTTTATTCAATTGGCGCCTAATGTCATGCAATAGTGTTTAAAATAGCCCATTTTTAAACCGAAATTTTCAGTACCTTTAAACCGGAAATTGGGGTTTTCCACTGCCTTTTCTCTACTTTCTCTTGGTAATGAGATTTTTGCAGAAAAAAAGTATCCTATATTGGAATCAAGACGCTCTAGTACCTCCTCACAAAATTTTGTTAAAACCCATCCAGTAGTTTTTACGTGATGCGAACACAAATGAAAAGCAGACAGGAGAAAGAGACATACGGATATGAGTTACTATTTTATTATATGTATAGATAGAAGATAACTTTCAATTAACTATATTTTAAATAAATTAAAACAAAAATTCTTTTAACATAATTATAATAATGTTATAATAAAACTATAACAACACAAAAATATAAATTACCTTTACACAGCAACAACAACAACAACAAAAAATTAAAAACTCTATCAAATTGTTGCAACTAAAATGTGACATCAAAAACACGAAAAACAACAACAAAAAAACTTTACACAAATGTCAAATTAATTGTGGCTTACAATGCTAAAGACAAATATTAACTTTTGGTTTAAAGTGTGGTTTTAATTTGTGATATAAAAACAGCAACAACAAAAACAGCAAAATTCATACATAATTTATGACAATTTCACACAAAATTGTGCAAACATACACACTCACCTCCACAGGCATAAACTTTCTGAAACAAACAGTTACACATATTAAAAGAGACATTTTCAAATAACCCATCAAACAGGCAATATTAATGTTGAATTAAAAATGATTTTCTATCAATGTCATCATCTCATCTGATCATCATAAAACATGAGCTTTTCAAAAAGAATGGTAAATAATTTAACAATAATAATTTAATAACAGCTTTATCAGCAAAAGGGAATGTTTTTTAATCTCAGGAAGAAATTTATCACCACATCATCTTAAACATTTTTTCAAATATTTTTCAAATTAGAATTGCTAGTAAATATATTACCAGCAATGTTTTGTATGACAATGCTTTCACAACAAATTAATAACACTTACATATATAGAAGTACCCAGCTCTGGGTAATTACTCAGGATGTTGTAATATAGGCGTTATATAAAATTCTAATATTTATATTAAATACTAAACTTATTGTAGAGTTTAGTAAATAGTGTCTAAAATTTCCCGCTTACAGAAATAAAAGGTACTGCCAAGTTTTCAGTAGTAATAACGCGGTATACTTGCTTACTTTTACTATTTTATCTCTTTTTTATATCGGAATAAAGTATCTCAAATATTTTATCTTGGAAATGAGATATAAAAAATAATCCCTAACTTGGATCAAGGTACTAATTTGGATAAGGTCCAAAAGTGATACAAAAACCTACAGAAAAAAATTCGAAAAATTTGTGTTTTATATTCCATATTGATTACTATCTCTGAACTAGCAACAAAATTTTCAAATATTATTTTATGTATTTATGAAAATCACTTCTTGTATTTAAACATCTAATGTCATTGGAGGGAATCGAACATACAACCCCCAGACTAATAGCCTATCCGTCGTACAAGTCCCCAATTTTAGCTGGACTTCTTACAGGCTTAATAAGCCCTTTTAGACCCTTTTTTGAGTTTCTCCTGCCTCTCTTACTGGTTTTAACTCGACACCTTTAATTTTATGTGGTTTGAAAGCTACCACTTTATGTATCCTGGTAAAAAACAACTAAATCAATTTTTGTAGCGTTAAACCCAAATCCTTTGCTTAAGCCTCATAAGTGTTCTTCAAGCCCAATTTTTATGATTTCACTGATTGTGGAGAGAAATTCCCCTTCATCAGATTCACCACGTTGTCTGTATTGGCCACTATTTTCCTCCAACGTAATTCGTACCACCAACAATCACAACATAGATGATAAAATATCCCCTGCGGTAACTAACACCCGCCCCCTCTAGTAACTAACCTTCTCAAACAGCCGCCCAGATTCGAGTTGATAATTCTTCTGCTAATGATATGAATAAGCTACGCAACTATGAAACCCTGGACGCTGATATCAACTAGTGATTCATTGTTTAACATTGCTGAAGGCTCCCTTAACGTCTATGACCGTCCCAAACGTATATTCCCTAACCTGTAAACCGCGCTCTACATAACCAAACACATTATGAAGCGCACTATCCCTCTCTGTTTTATTATATTTTTTTTTTATCAAAAATACAGCCGATATTTGAAAATAGCAATACGATAATATGTAAATCCAACACGTTAAAAAAGGACTGCCAAAAATTAAACAAATATTTCCAAGTCAATTTTCTTTTAAAGTAATGGAGATAAAACAGATATTTAAAAAAAAATATATGCTCGAGTGCCTATGATAATACTCCTGTCTGTATTTTACGACTCAATGTTAATGACAGATAGACTGTTAATGACAGATAGACATTGCTGTTAATGACAGATAGACATTGAGTCACGTGTTTTGTGTTTGCTGGGTTAATACATGATTGGAAAGTTTTGTCTACCCGCAAGGTAATACGAGCAGAGGGACAGATAGCCAGACAAACAAATAAATTTAACAAATAATAATTTGTATTGGTTTATATGATAATTATTATATCCAAAATGTTTCTTTTACAGGTACCTAAATGATGAATTCTATTATGATCGTATCTTTTTAACGTTTGGCAATTTTCGGTTTTTTGTAAAATGTATTCAAGTTAAGCATCTTCAGTTTAAATCTCTAATAAATAACTTTTATTCGAATTTTTATAAATCTAACAGGGTCGCTTCTGTAGGCAGACTATTTAAGCGATACGATATTTCACGATAATTTAACGTTAGTGGGTATTTGGCGGCAACACAGTGTGTGATTTCCTTGAAACTTAAAATGACTATGGAAGAGATGTGGGTTATTTTTCTTATTTTATACGTAGGACGGAAAATAAAAACATATATATAAATAATTGTAATGTTGTTATTTTTTTAAAAAATTTAAAATTTTTGGGAGACTTTATAAAAGACCATGAATTTTGTTTTTATTAATATTTCAATTATATGGAAATTTATGACGTAAATGGTAAAATTAATAAACTAATTAAATTTGAGGTTAGGAAGTAAATTGGCTATCAAATGATCAATGAGTGTAGCGTTAGACTGAGTGCTAATGCTATCAGTCTAGGGGTTGGGGATTCGGTTCCCGCCTGGGTATCTTATGCAGACAAAAAAAAAATCCACGAAGAATTTAAAAAAATGGGAATGAAATGAAAGAAGACAAAACATAACATCCTAATTTTCTAAAATAAAAAACAAGATCACTTTAATGTCGAAAATTGAGTTCCAATTGTCTGACATTTCTTTAGTACAAACTTGTAAAATGTTAACAATGATGAACAATTTAAAAAAATCTACGGTAGTAGGCTCCTTCAGAGATCGCTGGATTACCTAATCCGTAAATTTAAGGCTCACTCGAACATCATTGTCGAGAATAAAATTAAATTACAGTGAGTGACAGTTTGTTATAGATTTGAGGATTGGTGATACCATTGGTTCGTTTTTTTGAAAATCAAGAAAAAAATAATGATATGAGCTTGGATAATCTTTAGTATCAGCAGAATAACGCATCATGTCTCATTTCTCATCATACAATCGATCTTATGCGCAGCTGTCTCGGAGTTTTACTCCTTGGACCCCTTTAGACTATAGTGGGGTACTGTAAAAGACCAATGCTATACGAATAATTCAGAAGAGATACCCATATAAAGGTTTAAAACCGTTCGATCTATTCGTAAGAGCCAGAATCCGTTAGCATAATCTTGACTGTTACAATAAGCAACTGCGAAGCTAACAGCGGTCATATAAATGAAACCGTGTTTCTTAAATAATAGCAACATTTAATATCTATACATATCTATACATATCTATACATATCTGTACATAATAAAATTGTAACTCATTTCCGTCTATCTGTATGCTTTTCATTTGTGTTCGCATCACTTTAAAACTAATGGATGGATTTTAACAAAATTCTGTGAGGAGGTACCTAAGCATCCTGGTTTCAATATAGGATATTTTTTTTCCGCAAAAGTATCTTATTTCCAAGAGAAAGTGGAGAAAAAACAGTGAAAGTACGCTTTCCGGTATTTTTATACAGTACTTATGTACTGCTTAGTACGGCACCTTTATTTTTGAAAGGGGAATATTTCCAACACAGATAGTTTTAACTTTTTTTTTTGAAAGTGAGATATTTTAAACACAAGTGGCGCTGACAAAATATGAATTACTTACCACTACTACGACTTGAGTGCTGTGATTGTTAGTTTCTTCTTAGTTTAGTTGCATTTTTCTTTTATAGGTGCTACTCTATAAAAGTAATGGTGAGAAATACTTTCAAAGCAAAATCGAGCAAAATATTTTCAGGACGCCAACGACGTGGCGGGCACAACTAGTTTCTAATAAAGCCAGATTACTCGAAAATAAATTAACACATTAAATTTTAGCATTATTGAAACGTCATATCAGTCAGCGATGAGTGATACAGAGCCATAATTACGGCCTTTTTATTTGCAAAAACGTCTTTTTGGTCCTGCGGGGTATGTTACTAACTGATAGTCAATAATAGAGCCTAAAATGTCTCGTGTTCCTTTATCTGTATTTGGTTGGTTAAATAGATGATGTTGACAACTAAACACTACCCAAATAATATAGACATGAAGAATGCTGGTGCTGAATATAAAATAAAAATAAATTGTAATTTTTCTTTAAAAAAAAAATAATAAAATAATCACATAATTTGAAAAAAAAAACATATTCTTCCATCTCTACTAAGTAGTTGGAAAGAAGAGACGATGCCTACTTAACACAATTACATATATTAAACCATTTTTTAAAGATTTTAACTTTGAAATTAATTCACACCATATTTTAAGACTACTACTTTTACAGTACTTAAGGTATGTTTTGTGTATTTACTTTATATAGAGTTACCCATCGCTGGGTAATTACTCAGGATGTTGCAACATAGGTTTTATATAAAATTTTATAAAATTGTCGAATTTATTTTATATTCTAAAATTATTGTAGTGTTCAAAAAGTATTGTTTAAAATTTCCGGTTAAAAAATAAAAGTTGCTGCCAAGTTTTCAGTGTCTATTAATCAAATAAGAAATTAGATATTTTTACAGAAATTTTTTTGAAAAAATTTAAACAATAATTTTTTTCGAAAATTTGTGTGTAAAAATATATTTTTGAAAATGTTTTATACATTTTTGTAAATATTTCTTAAAATTTTTTTTTAATTTAGGACAATATATGTATATTGAGTTAGAATGGTCAGACTAAAGCAAAAAAACCCTTAAACAAATTTCCTCATATTAACCCCCCCCACCCATGTGATTTTAACTACTCCTGGTTACCAGTGGGCACGCTGTGGCTACATTGGCTACCTTTATGTGTATTGCTTTCTATAAAGGTCTTTAATACAAATCAAAGCAGAAAAACCCTACCAACTTAAAACAAACCAAAATCTCTCCTTGCAATGGGTTATTGATCCACCGAGATCTGAGTGCACACCATGCGATCTACTGCTCGCGGTCTAGTATTTATTTAACAAAAAAAAGCAAAAGAGAATAATTAAAACCGAAAGGAAATGAAAATAACGTGAAAAATATAGGTGGGCGTGATTTTTCGCCCGCAGGTTTCAATGGTTAGGTCTAATGTTAATACAAAAATTTTCAAACTATGCCTGGAAGATTAGTGAGCTAAAATTTTTTGTACCTCATGTCGCGCCTTGGCAAATGACATTTCAACGTCAACACAGACAGACGGATATTGCTTAAACCACTTTTGTATGTGTAAGGATCCAGAATATAATTAATATTTTAGAAATTACACACGGAATGACCAACTTATATATAAAATTATTTCTGCAATTTCTGCAATTATTTTAAATTCAACTTCTTGCAGCACACTGTGCAAATATAAACATCCGGCAAATATTTATAAATAAATTTTAATCAACTTACATGTACAAATAGTTTTGTAAGTGTCGTGTTTATTTCTCTTGATTTCATCTATAAAGTTATGTTGTATAATATTTTGTAAATTTTGCATAAAACGTTAACTTTATTAGTGTTAGATGTTGCAAACAATTGTAAGCATTTAAATTTATTTAAATATTCGTATGTGCAACTAGTTATTCTTATGCAAATGTGCATCTACAATCTATACAAGTGCTACTCTACGTAGAAGAATATTAAATAATATTTTCTATATTTTATGGCATTTTCTGTTGAAAGTCTCTTGAAAGCAAGTGTTGACATTGTATAACACATACTTGAGAACAATGGAACATTTTACATACACACTCGTACATATGTATTTTAATATTTGTATTTATTTAACGCTTAGAATTTTATTAGAATTATTGCATTATTTATTAGAATTGGAATTGTTGTTAGCATATTGTCTGTAAGAATTTAATAGTTGTTGTATAACAAGATAATTAATAGAAGAAATCAAAATGATAATTTAATTAGGAGTAATTTAAATAACAACAGGCTGACATATTTTAAAATCTCTTTTCGGACATTTTATAATTTATGATCGACTTCGAAAAATGGAGAAGGTTATAAATTCGTTGCATTTCTTTATTTTGTATGTATGTGCCCGCAGAACTGAGTCATTTCTGAACCGATTTAATTTTTTTTTTAAATTTTTCTTATTTCAATAAAAAATAAAAATTTAAAAAACTTAAAGGGTGTCCCATATAACATACATGATTTCCAATTTGAATACAGTCCGTATCAGTATAGCTACCTATACCCAAGAGTAATAAAAAATAAACTTTAAAATTAAAGGGTATCCCCATAGGTGAAGTTGTTTGCTTTATATGGTCTTATCTTTTAAGCAACTCTTGGAAATTAGACAGATTGTGTATGATCGTAATAACAAGTATAAAATTTAAAATTATACATAAAGGTTGGCTCTGATAGTAACAGGTTAAAACTGTAAGCTGACAGTAAGCTGAACCAGAATTGTAACGTTGCTGCTAATTTCATGTTCTATGGAATTAACTATGTCTCCTAAAATTTTTTTTTATATTTTTATTTATTGTATCTTCAGTATATTTGAACTAGCAATACTTACTCATAACTTAAATCTAAAAAAAATATACTTCAAGCCCAGCCAATGCTAAACAGAAAAAAATTGTATGTTTCATAGTTGCTGTTATAATTTGCGGGTCATCCCACTGATGTACAGACGAAAGAAGCAATGTCCCTCCTTCTTAGTCGAATGTAACCAGGTTCATTTAGTAAGTTACGGGCCAGCGGATTTAGATAAGTTTCAGGCTTCTTTGAATACCTTATGGCAAGTTTCGCTATTTCTTCTCTAACTGATGGCACGTTTAGATATTTATGGAAATTAGGGTTTTTGATATACCAGGGCACAACTGTGATCATTCGTAAAATATTATTTTGGCGCCTTTGTATTTTTTCTACATTGCTAGCTGAGGCAGTGCCCCATAATTGAATGCCATAACACCAAATTGGTTTTAGAATTGACTTGTACAATAAAAGTTTTCAATCTAAAGCGAGATTAGAATTTCTGCCAATAAGCCAGTTTAGTTTGACTACTTTTAACTTCAGTTGTGTTGACTTTGCTTCTATGTGGCATTTCCAAGTAAGATGTATGTCTAGATATATCACAACTGAAAGCTGAGGTATCATTTGGTTATTTATGCGAATATCAAATTCAGAGTGGGTCACTATTGCAATTCTCTAGATATAAGATAATTACAATGTATGGGTAACATTATCTCCCCGTCCTAATCACCATGCTTTGACTCGAAAAGACATTTTATTCTGAGAGTAAAAAATTTCAACACTCAAAAACACATAAAAATTTTTCAATTTATAATATAATTTTTCACTTTGAATGGGAGATACCATTCCCACTATCCTAGGCCAATCTATGATTTGCTATAATATGCACATTATTATGTTGGTTACTTATGCAAAGTTTCAAGACTCTATCTATTGCAGATCTCCAGGTAGACGACAATACTTGTTCACTTTGTACCTACCATACCACGCCTTCTATTCTAATCCTGTCTGTATTTTGCTAAACTATATATATTAATTATTTAATATTATGCTAATTATGCATAAGATTTTATAATAAAAATGCAATTTATTTGTTGGGAAAAAAGAGCTAGTACCTATACGTATTTCAATGGTTGCTCAGGCTAGAAACCTTTTTCCTAATTTGGAAAAATACGTCTGTAGTACTGAATTGGAGATAATGAAGCCAGTGTCCCTAAAAGGTACCCCTTAGAGGGAAATGGAACCTATTGTGAAAACCCCATTTTTCCTTCCTATATTATCAATTTTTGGAATGAAAACAATTATGTATTTAAAAAATCAAGTATAATAAATGTCTTAACCCTTTCGCTATTTTGTTGCCATATGGCATCATCCACTTTGGTGATCAATATTTTTGTTCCTATTTAATATAACTTGATTTTTTTTGTTGATTATTATTTTTTGATATCTTAAAAAGACAAACAATGTGAAATTTGGACATTTTAGATAAACTTTCATGAGAATAATCCAAGTCAAACTAACTTCATATACACCTTACCATTTCCACTAAAAAAATAGTTTTTTTGTAATTTTTTTTTTTTTAATTATTATAAAATATTAAAAAGAAAATTTAATTAAAAGCTAATAAAAACACATTGGTTTATGAGATTTCACAAAAAAGTATGGATTTTAAGCCCGCATAAGAATGTAACGATTTTTTAAAATCAACCTGTTGCCATATGGCAACAAATTTGTTTTGTGTATATAATTGACCATGAAACGTTACTTTTTTCGTATGAGTTTCATTTGTGTTTTGCTTACCAACATGACATGAGAGAGTGATATTGAAAAATTACTGATAAATTTTGAAGACTCAGATTTATCAGATATTGATGATGATGAATCAGAAGATATTAATGTTTTGCAAGATTTAATAGAAACTTTTGACCAAAATGACTCTTTTATAAGAAAGGAGTTAACTCGAGAAAATACCTATGAAGTTATTCTTGACAATACTGAAAACGAAATAGTAGAACCTGTTGAAGATGAAACTTCTGAGCTTGTTGTGAGAAAATTTAAAGACTTTCGTTGGAGAAAATGTCCTTGGACCACTCCAGAAGCATACTTCAACAGCGATCATACTCACAGTTGCCAAAAAAACACCTGTGACATATTTTTTGGAATACTATACGGAAGATTTTATTGACGAAGTAGTTCTAGCCACGAATCAATCAGTTATGATTAAAAATGGAACCTCATTCAGTCTTTCTCGGGAAAAGTTTCTAAAATTTCTTGCCCTAGAGATAATGACCGGATCAATAGGGTTCCCCCGTCTAGATATGTACTGGAAGAACCCCACAACTATTCCAGCTTTTGCAAAAAATATGGCAAGGGGTCGATTTCATTCTATACGCAACAATTTAAAATTTTCTATGAAAGAGATAGCTAATGACAAGCTTTGCAAAGTTCGCCCCATAATAAATATGTTTTCAAACACGCTACCAAAAGACGAAAACCTTTGCATTGATGAAATGATGATTCCTTTTAGAGGTAAAACAGCGCTAAGACAATATATGCCTAAAAAGCCCATAAAGTGGGGCATAAAGGTTTTTTGTTTATGTAGTTCATCTGGCATTTTGCACGATTTCGAAATATACCAGGGCAAAAATACAATTCTAAGTGGTACAAAGTTGGGATTTTGCTCAGATATTGTTGTCCATTTAGCAAAGACAATCCCCGAAAACAAAAACTTCAAACTGTTTTTCGATAATTACTTTTCCACTCTAAATTTAATCCTACTTTTAAGAGAAAAAGGGATTTGGTCTACTGGAACTATAAGAGCCAATAGAATAGGTCCCACTGAAGTCAGAGAAAGACTTAAAAAAAGAAGGAAGAGGTAGTTATGACTTCCGCATAGAAAGAGAAAATTATTTATTTATTATAAGATGGTATGATGGAGGCATAGTGCAAGTTGTATCTTCAATATACGGTTATGAACCATTGAATGAAGTTTCAAGATTCTGCGCTGAAAAAAAGAGAAAAATTGTAATACCTCAGCCACATGTAATTGCAATGTACAATAAAAGTATGGGAGGAGTGGATAAGCTAGATTTTTTACTTTCGCTGTATAGAATTTCGATAAGATCCAAAAAGTGTACCCTAAAGGTGTTCGACCATTTTATTGATATGGTTATATGTAACTCCTGGCTTCAGTATCGCAAAGATTACGAACATAACAATGGAAGTAATAAAGGTTTCATGGATCTCTTAAGTTTTCGAAATGACATTGCCGATGGGATTTTAGCTCTGTCCAACCAAAATGCTTGTTCCCGAAAAAGAGGACGGCCGAAAAATTCCACAGGAGAAGAGGAATTCAATAGCCCGTCAACCTCAAAAAAAGCCTATGAAAAAAAACCTTCCGCTTCTGTGCGCTTCGACGGAAATCAATATTGGCCAGCTTATATAGAAAACAAAAGCAGATGCAAACAAAACGGCTGTAATGGATACTCCAGGTACAAGTGTTCAAAATGTAATGTACATTTATGTATACCGAACAAGGATCGAAACTGCTTTTATGAATATCACAATCTATAAATGAATGAACATTCATTCGTTTATTCATGACTTTTGTTATTTTATTATTCACTATTTTTTATTATTTTTATTTATTAATTTTTGTTCTTTTATTAATTTTTTTAGAAAACTTTTTCGGAATATGAATAATTTGATTTAAGTTTTATTACATAATTTTGCTTTATTTCTTATTAATATAAATTTTTTGTTGTAAAGGAATAATTAAAACATTATTTTCTATAAGTTTAATTAAAAAATATAAAAAAACTGTTAAAAAATAACTTGAATTTTGTGTAAACTTTTTTTTTGAAAATATACGAAGGAGTAAATCTTCTTATACTGTAAGTAAAAATGTTGCCATTTGGCAACAGTATTAAAAACCCACCTCACATTTTTTTTTTTTTTAATTTTATTTTATATTTGAATTTTTGTTATTAAAACTATTAAAAAATGTAAAAATGAAATTTTTATTGTCGTTGAGTAAAAAGATGTAGTGAAAGGGTTAACTGCCAAGAGAGATTTTCAGAACTTTGAGGTCCCAGTGGCACAGGTTAACATCTTCCAATTGTGCTCAAACTTTTGCAATCTAAAAATCTAACAAAATGAAACATTTTAGGGGGTGCCCCCAAATAAATCCGACATCGATTTTTAAAACCTCTCTAATATATACATATATATGTAATTTATTAACATTATCGATAAACAGTCAACGTCCTCATAGGATTGTTAGAGTATACCAAAAAAATGATGTTGCCTCAAAATTGACGACGCCAAATAGAATAAGCGTGATTAATTTTTTCACCATTTCCGTGTAACTATTTCAATGGCTGTCTCATTTTTTTTGTAGATGGAACGCCATCTTGATTTGTTTTTTGAATTTTTTTTTTTCTCTAGTTTTCAGTTGGGTTAGATTTCTCTTACTATATTAATTTTTTTGGCGAAATATGATTTTTATTGGTGAAACTTAAATTTTTTATGTAACGTTTGGCGAAATTCTGTTTGTATAAGATTTTTTTTAAGACAAGCAGAAAACACCCAGAGTCTTTGGCTAGTCTTATACTAGCGCGCTACCAATCGGTCTATCGAGGCACTCGATTTTTGGTTTGGAAAAATTGATTTTTTTTTTTTTGTAAAATAAAAATTTCTTAGATAAAGTCTCGGTCTTTGTAGTGAATATTCGATATTTAGGAATATTTCATCCTTATAGTAATAACAATATTTATTTTTTGGTTAAATCTCTGTTTTATAATAAAAATAGCTGTGTCCGCCTTCGCCAGTGTCCTTCAAATATTTTGTTCGATTTTGCTTTGAAAGTAATCCACACCGAACTTTGAGACTCTTACTTTTGTAGTGCTTTAGATATGGTTTATATATAAACTTACTATAAAGGCACCTATCTCTGGGTTAAATTCTTAAGTACAAAGGCTTTATATGAAATTCTAAAATTTATATAAAATTATTGTAAACAATCACCCCTATCGTGAATAATTATTCCCATTGAAAACTCCCAAAATTGCTATCGTGAATGATTTCTACCGTAAAATACAAGTAAATTTGTTGCTCCAATCATTCACGTTAGAAAATTTTTGAGTTTTTTCATGGAAATAATTATTTGCGATAGGGGTCTTAAATTTTCTGCTGCCAAAAATGTTGCTGCCAAGTTTGCAAATTTAAATTGTAAAATTGAGACTTTTACCACTTCTTCTCTGTTTTCTCTTGGAAATTAAATATTTTTTACGGGAAAAAAGTATTCTATATTTTTTAACCGAGATACTGAGGCACCTCCATATACAATTTTATTAAAACTCATCCAGTATTTTTTACGTGATACCAATACAGACAGACAAAACAGATTTTGTATATCTAGTGGAGTTTCAATTTTTGATAGAACTTATTTTGTAAAGTTTTCATTTTTAGCTAATTCTTACCTCCTTTGTTAAAACTTTTGTTAAAACTTGGAACTTCCGATTTTTTGTGGAAATAAAGAGCTTTTGTAAAACTTTTATAATTTTGTTAATATTTTTTATATAATTTTGTTAATATTTGCAATAATATTTTAATCTTCTTTTCATGTCATCCAAATTTGTTTTTTCTTTCAATACTTCACCCATTTTTAATAACTTTAATTTAAATTTCAAAATTACTTTTTAAGTATTCCTACCCCATGTGTATGCATTGACAATCGATCAATAATATCGTAACTAAAATGTAAACACAACAAAGGCCACAGGCTGCTAAACTCAAATGAAAACCACAAGTGGAAATCAATTCACGCACTCAATTAGTCAGTCGGTATTGACTTTTATGCAAACAAACAAATCTAAGGCTGCACAAACATTTATAACTGACAGGATATTTTCATGAAAAAGAAAAATTGTAATTGAAAATATTTTTTACACACAACTACGCCAGCAAATGTGTTAACAGACAACAATTTTATTGCAAATACTCCTAGTTGTATATTTGTTCATACTAAAGGAAGAGACAGATCAAAAGCATACTTAATCTAAAATGGCCTAAAGCCATTATTTGAATACAACAACAGCAGCAGCAGCAGCAATAATATCACACAAATGTGGAAATTTTACGAAATACAAATCAAACTACACTAAGCTACACAATATTACTGTAATAATAATCCATTTTAGTTGCTTAAAGCACAAGAGGTATAAGTAACAATTTTTAAAATATAAGAAAAATGAAGAACTCAAGGTTTTTGTCCTTATTTAGAAAGCTAGGTATACTAGGAATAAAATAAGCCATAAACGATAAAAATCCATGCCCAAATGTTGATTTTCTTCACAACTAAGTAAAGGTACCTGCACTTTGTCAAACATTATGTAACACATTAAGATTATTTACTTTTGTTATAATAAAAACCTATGCAATTTTTTTTTTGTTTCATATTTTATTTATCGTATCGTCAATATATTTGAATTAAGAATAATTATTCATAACTTAAATCTATAATAAAATTAAATTTACTTGTTAAGTCCAGCAATTGCCAGATAAAAAAATGTAAGTTTCACGGCTGCCTATCAAATATTTCAATATCAGTATTTTATTTAAATAAGAATATCTCGAAAACTAGACGTGATAGAAAAAACCTGTGAATTCAACACATAAAAGCCAATTAAAATCACATAACAAAGTTTGATTTTTTTGCCGACCATTGTTATCACAATAACTACACATCTAATATTTTAATATTTTTATTTTATTTCAATAAGAATATCTCGAAAACTACACGCAATAGAAAAAATCTGTGATCATATTTGGATTCAGCTCACAAAAGTCAGTTAACATCACATAACAAGGTCAAGCTCCCGACTTTTTCTTGCCGACCAGTGTTATCACAATAACTACATATATAAAATATTAATATTTTTATTTTATTTAAATAATAACATCTCGAAAACTAGACATGATAGAAAAATCGGTAAACACATTTAGATTCAGCACATAAAAGTCAATTAAAATCAAATAACAAAGTTCTTGATCCCAACTTGTTTTTGCCGACCAGTGTTACAACTACATATATAAAATTTTAATATTTTTATTTTTTTAAATAAGAATATCTCGAAAACTAGGCGTGATTAAAAAAATGGGAAAACAGATTTGGATTCAGCACACAAAAGTCAATTACATAGCAATAAAAGTCAATTAAAATCAAATAACAAAGTTCTTGAACCCGATTTTTTTGCCGACCATTGTTATAACATTGTAACTATATATCTAAAATTTTATTAGTTTTATTTTATTTAAATAAGAATATCTCGAAAACTATGCGCGATAGAAAAAAATTTACAAACAGATTTGGATTCAGCACACGGAATTCAATTAAAATCACTTAACAAAGTTCAAGCTTCCTATTTTTTTACCGACCATTGTTATCGCAATAACTTCACATCTAAAATTTTAATACTTTTATTTAATTTCAATAATAATATCTCGAAAACTACACGTGATAGAAAAAAACTGTGAACAGATTTGGATTCAGCACACAAAAGTCAACATAACAAAGTTCTTGCTTCCGACTTTTTTTTTTTTTTTTTTTGACCACCAGTGTTATTTTCATTACAACCAAACTTTTTTTGTGTGCTTTATTTACACCTTGGTTTATATATAAATTTACCTCGATTTAAAATAATTATCCTACTTTCTCGCTTATGTAGACTTAAGTGACAAGTATAAAATAAAACAAAAAATTCAACAGAAAATCATAAACTACAATTAAAATATAAAGCCTTGAAGCGATTAAAACAATTGAATAAAAATATTTTATTTCCAACACAAAAATGTTCGGCATTACACTAAGCATCCGATAACTAAGTGACGAAATACCTTTTGAAAAAGAAAAAAACAATTATGTCGTCTGCGAAAAAACATTGAGTATTTCGTATAAAAAAAACACACACACACAACAAAAAGTAATAAAGACAATAATAATCTACTACGATACAAAACGTTAGCTGCAAGGCACATTTATCAAAATTTTACTTTAATCCTCTGCTCTAATATTCAGCATTCCTTCTCAAATGTGTTAATTATCTTGCATTCATGCCAACCAAGCACATAAAAAATTTGAGGCTTTTAACGAAACACACACACACATGCACACAAATAAATTTATAACAAAATATGCTTGACTTATACTTACACATGTACATGCATACACATATACACTTAGTCTTTATTTGAGTTGTGTAACACGTTTCCCTTTCCGTTTACCATTCTCGGTAGGCTTTTGCAGAAAACAAAAAATTTTTTTTTGTTATTTGGGTAAATTGGGGTCACCATTAAAATTTCATTATTTTTCACTTAATTTTCTTTTTGTTTGCTTTAGGGCGTTGAAGACAAGCACGAGCATTAAAGCAACTGTATTAAAATCAGCATAATAAATGTCTCGGCATGCTTTGAGAAAAAAAAATAAAATTCATGATTATTTTTGTTGATTTCAATTAAATAATTTGAATTTATTTGCTGTTTACTAATAGACCAATTTATCATTATTCTGTTTATTTTTTAGAAATTTTGGAAATATCAAACGAGACGAAAACAAACGTGACTGAGGAAGAAAAAAAGGATGGTTGGTGTGGTAAACCAGTAATAAATTCTTATTTTTTTAAAAGCAGGTAAATAACAAAAGCTCTTAAATTAGTCAATATCAGTACAACCAACAAAAAAGGGAAAGCTTTAAATTATTTTATGGTACCTATAATTATCAGCGATTTTAAAATCGGTTATATCAAAGCTATTTAATAGACAATCACATTACTATAATAAAGGAGTTAAAATCTGGAAAACCTATAATTATTGATACAGCCATTAACCAATTTTCGGATTGTTTTTTTAATACAGCGTAAATTTCGCTGCCCTTTTCATTGTCCTTGTACACATATACACATATATATAAATCAATTAAGACTTGGACTAAGCGTGTCGATCAAACTGGATTAAGTAAAGATATCACCAGAAGTAGTCAGCCTCGAATTGATCGTTCGATCGAGAAAATGGCTGCTGCGGCCGAGATAGTCAGAAAAAATTACAAACAACTAAGCCCCTGAAACATTTTTTTGTAAAAGTGTTAAAAATGTTTCCCTAAAAAGGCAACCGCTAGCAATTTACTACCTGCTAACCGTTAAAAGAGATAAACATACTATCGTGCTCTGTGAAATTTTACGAAAGAAGAGGTTTATTTCGTATTCAAAATCACAATGAGCGAAAGGCGAAGTTCATTTCATTTGAGTTTCTGAATGTTAAAGAACTTATATGAAATGAGAGAAGAGTCAATTCTTCGCCTTAGCAGTAAAAAAGTGAAGGGCTTTTAGACATATCTTTTTTGTAAGACGCCGATGCAATCACCATAACCGTTTTATTACTTTGTTATTATGTAAGGGGATACTGAAGCAAATCACTAACTTTATGGATCCCTTTTCGATCCCCTTCTTTTCACCATGAATTCAGATATCCGGTTACTAACTTACGACTACTTACATTCATTATGTCTCGTTCTATCACTGGCCTTTACTATCGACTATTGACCTAATTTCTCAACACCAAATATCTCGTAACTGCTAACATTTGTTAGCAGACATTGACATTTAATATGTGTCCATCCGTGGTTCTAAGCCCAACGTTAATCAGTGTGCCGGATAGTCACACACAACGTGCTTTTGCACATCTCCTGGACATCTTCCAGACACAATCTACATGTGTCGTATTAATTTATGGCGTTAACATATTCATTTATCGCGTTAAAGCTCCGCCAATTACAGGCATTGCCAACGTTGTAGTAAAACTAATCAAAGTCGTTGTTGGGAATCAAACCCAAAACTCCAGCCTGATAGACTACAATACAAGCTACTAGCACATTATCTATTTAACCAACCAAACTCATATAATAGAATACGAGAAATTTTACTGTATCTTCAGTAGGTGAAGAACTAAGTCTACCACTTTAGGTAGACTTCCTCTTATTTGTGCGATTTTCTTTATAGTTTTCCATCCAATATTTATTTTCGTATTGGTTAAATAGAAGATGTTTACAGTTCAAACATAGGGGGATTCAATTACATTTTAAATACAATTAAAACAAGTAAGAGTGCTATATTCGGCCATGACGAATCTTATATGCCCTTCACTAATGCTTTATATTGTGTTACCCTCTTATGTTTCTACGAAAATTTTTTAGAAAATTTTTTTGAGAATGTTTTTGTAAATATTTTTTTTTTCAAAATTTTTTGTAAAAATTTTTTTGTAAAAATTCTTTTTAAATTTTTTTTTTTATTTTTTTGTAAAAGTTTTTTTGGAAAAGATGGGAACTTCTAAAGCAAAACTTCTTTTAAAAAATTGTCTCATATTGACCCATCCTAATGGGCCTATTGACTACTCCTGTTACCATGTGCGTCTATTGGCTACCTCTATATATATTGCTTTCTATAAAAGCCTTTAATACAAATCAAAACAACAAAAAACATTACCAACCTAAAAATAAATACAAAATCGGCACTAGCAGGGGGTTATTGATCCCCCGAGATTTGTATTCACTCCTTGCGATATATCTACCTGTCGCGATTTAATATTTATTTATTAAAAAAAGCTAAAGCGAATCATTAAAACCTAAAAAAAATTCAAAAACGTGCATAAAAAGATAGGTGGGCGTGGTATTTGCGCGCAGCCTCCAAGGGAATGACATGATGTTGCTGAATTACAATCCCAAAATTTTCGAAACTATGCCTGGCAGATTGGAGGGCTTAAATGTTATGTATCTCGTCTGGTGCCTTCGCCAACGACATTACCATCCGAATATGGAAAGACGGACATCTCCTAATCAATTTATCTATGTATAAGGATCCAGAATATATATATTTATAGGGAAGTAAATATTGTAGAAATTGCACAAGCAATGTGTAATGAAGGGTATAATTACATTTAATGTGTAATTACATATTCTCAATTACACATTACTAGTAATTGTAATTTAAATGAGGGCCAAAAGTCAATTACAAACACTTGTAATTGTAATTGGAAATTTTCAATTACAAATTACAAGTAATTGTAATTATATTCTTAAGAATTGTTTATTACATGTAATTGTAATTGAAATTTTTTAATTACAAATTACATGTAATGTCAAATTAAATGTACATGTCAAACCATTACATTTAATTGCGTAATTGGATGTGTAATTAGAAGGATGTAGCTATGTAGGATGAAGGATGTAAAAATAAATGCTTCTCATTTTTCTTTAAAATAATCACCTAGTATGTGAAAGTTATTCCATCAACCCTATTGCTTATTAGTTAAAGAAGAGTGCAAACGAACTTAGGCCTGAGGTTTAACAATTTATTTATTTCTTAATGTTATGAAAATTTAAGTAATTTAAATTTTTAAATATTATTACTAATTTAAATAAACAGCTTTCTCTTAATATCAAGAACTGAAAATTATAAAAAATTATATTTTCCTAACTTATTGTAAACTCCTATAAATTCTTAATAAGCTAATTGTGCTTAAATATAATTTGCTTAGTATGTTATGTTGGCTTGTGTTTATTAATCAGATTAAAATGGCACCAAATTAAATTGTTATTTATTTCATGTACGACAACTTACAACTGCCAGTATATGTACTATTTCCCTTTATTAATGCTTTTGTTCGAGTATCTACGAGTTTTAAATGTGTATCATTATTTTGTTTCATTACAGATTTATAATTATATTAAAATCGTCGTTGTCAGTTGTTGAGTGGAAAATTAGCAACAAACCAAAAACTAATGTTTCAGCATTAAAATTTTGTTCACTACATGCATATTCTCACACACATACACACAGATAAGCTAACGTATTCCTGGACATATTTACACAAGCATTTATTGCTTATTAGAAATCCCTTGATAATTTGAATTTGAATTTTGTTTAAAATCATGTTTAACTTTATTTCAAATTAATTTGGTGTTAAATTTATACAGAACTGAGGTCGAATATTTTGAGAGGCCTTACAAACATTATTAAGTTTGAAATAAAGTAATCGTATAGAGTAACTTAATTGTAATTGTAATTGTGTATCTTAATTAATTATATTTCTAAAGCAGATATTATTTAATTTTACACACAAATAGAAATTGAAATGTTTGTGCATAATGTTGATGCAGGTTAAAAAGTAGAAATTTATGATGGGAAGTCAATGAGCCTTTGTAAAACTTTCTTTTATATATTTTAATATAATGAAGAAAACCAAAAAGTTTTTTTAATTCTCTAGGCGGTATGTTGCACCGTACTGCGTTGCAGTGCAACTGGAAGCGTACAGATGGGCTCTTTGGCTACCCGATAATTCGTTAGCTTAATCGGGAAATCTAGTGGAACTCTTCATCGACAACCTTTACTTATCCTTAGCTTATCTGATAACATTTTACCGAATCTCCTGTTGCACTGAAATTTTGGCATCCTTATTTCCAATAGGCTCGATGGGACAAGCAGACTACGTGGCTTATTGTAGCGAATCAGGTTTGGTTAAAATAGAAACCGGCATTCTTGGCCGAACTTTTCAAGGTACCATTTCCACGGGCAAATACCCAATGATCTTCCAGGCAGAAGTATACACAATTGTCATATGTGCCAGGGAATATTCAAAGAGACAAACACAAAGGGCATAAAAATATTTTTGATGTCGCTGCGCTAAAGACTTTGATGTTATTTGAGCTAAGGTCTTGGGTAGTCATGGATTGTACGACATCTCTAAATGAACTTAGTTTCCATATTATTTTAACACTATGTTTGGCTCCCAGGCACAAGGGTTAGGTTGGCAATAAGCGCGTGGGCCAATAGGCCTGACGTAGTTTTATAGGACCATAAACCTTCTTTGATACTTCCTTGATGCACTAAGGAAACAACAAATTCTAAGGTCCAATCAGGAATCATTGAAAAGCTCTGATAGGGCTTAGGGCTTCGCAAAAGGTTTTATCACGATATTTCGGTATACATCCCAAAAGATACCATCACTCTATAAGAGTGACTTAAAGCTACTTATGGCATGGCTTTGAGGATATTTTGGTCTTCGTTATTATCAAATTACATTTAAAAGCACTGAAATCAAAATTTCCAGCTAATGTCAGGTACAAAAGGAGACTTCGGAACAAGTTCTTTGTGTGTGTCCTGATTTAAAGTCTCATGGAACAAAAATTCCTAGGTGCCTCTCTATTGTATCCTTACCGTCCATATACATGATACTAAGCCTGGAGCTTGTTCGGTGGACGTAAAGGCTGTATCTATTGAACCTGTGCCTCTTATTTAAATTATTAAATCGTGGAAACAAAAGTTGTATCCATCTGGCCCAACGATATAAAATCTTCTTAGAAAAATAACAGCTTATCTGTCCATCTTGCACATTACAAATGCTTCAACTTTTTACAGACTTTTGAACTTAAGATGAACTACAACTGGACAAAAGTTTAAGATACGAAAAACTTTACTTAAACTTGAATAAGGTTAGGTCACTTAGGTTATAGCCAGTTGAAATCTTAACTGACTTATTTGGGTACAGAAGGGTCCCAGGATCAAGTAAGTCCACACAATTCTAGTGTTAAACCATCACAGCCCAATAGATCTGCAAGGTATTTCAACCTCGAACAGGCATGAAAAGAAATCATATCTGTACTGTTGACTGGACAGTGATAGGGCAGATGCTCTACCGTTTCTACCTCCTCGTCATCCTGATTACTTCTAAAGCAGTTATATGGCAAAATAAATTCTAGTTTTACATCAACTAGTTTTACATCAACTTAGCGGGACACCAACCAAATAGTTAATCTCTCTCCCGGTCCCTAAGACATATTCCAGATATAGCCAGCTCATCCTCAATTATATTCTCGGTCACTCTTTTTAGTTTGGAATGTCTCGCTGGGCAGAATTAAGTGGTGGGCCTTGCAATTTTTATCATGGTAATTATGATTATGGAATTCATAGCAGAAATCTATAAGGAAACATTAATAAAATATTTGTGCTTGAAAATTACGATTCAAGTCCTTAATACATTAAAAATGCTATCATCTAAACGAAAGATATTGCAGCATAGTCTGATTGCCATATATGTAGCTTTTTTTAAATTTACAAAGGTCTAGCCACATATGGTAATTTACAGGAGCAGTGTTTCTTCTATACAACCGCGAGGGATGATTAAAACCTCAACAAAAAACCTTACCTACACTTAGCCATAAAAAAATGTGTTATTGTTTAAAATATATACAACTTACATATATATTTTTAAAGCTACCGCAGTTACAAAAATTATTTTAAAATCAATTTTCAAAAATAAAACCGAAATGGGCAAAATTCCTTAAATAGGTCTTTTAACTTCAGGATATCGTTTTGAATTTAAATTATTTCTTTTTTTAATAATTTAATAAGGAGAATTAATGTCACGTGACTTGTCTCATAAAGCCTGCAGGCATGTCTATACTAAAATTTACATAATTTTGCGTACAGAAACATTTAAATATGTCATACGCACAGTTGCCTGAGTGTGTGCAAATGGTTAAAAAAAAATATAAAATTCTTTACTCTGCAAGTTTTCTAGGAGGGTTGTTTATTTATACATTTCAAAAGTTCATTTATTCATTCATGCGTTTATGTTTGTGTTGAATTAAAAAACTAGTTTTCCTTTTTTATGACTTACTTATCACTTACAAAAATATGTCTCAGAAATTTTTAAGTTTAAGAGAAACAAGTAAGAGTGCTATATTAGGCCGCACAGTGAGATTTGTTCATACAATGTTTGGCAAAAAATATAAGGAGTGCCCGTAGAATGTTGAAATTTTGCTCTGAGCCTTTGGTTAGCTCAATTAAAAAAAATATAAAGATTCATCAAAATTGGCCACGCCCACTACCTACCGCCCGTAGAACCCAAAATTTATTTTTGGCCAAAGTTTTTGAAATTTGGCACAGAGCCTTTTATTACCTCAATTAAGAATAAAATAAAGTTTCATCAAAATCGGCCCCGCCCACTACCCATCGCCTATAGAACTCCAAATTTATTTTTGGTCCAAAGTTTTTGAAATTTGGCTCAGAGCCTTTTATTATCTCGATTAAGAATAAAATAAAGTTTCATCAAAATTGGCTACATCCACTACCCACCGCCCGTATAACCCATATTTTATTTTTTCCCACAACTTTTTGTTTCTTTACCAAAACTAATTATTTTATAAATAAATTTCAATACATTCATTTAAATATAGACTTTTATTCATCATCTATCATTTCATCAAGTTCCAGAACCTGTTAACGGGCTTGACATCTAATGCTACTTATAAAAGGATATGAGGATACTAGAAGTCGATGAAAAAAATCTGTATTTGTTGCAACTCTATCACACTTTCTGGAGAACCTTAATCTATAATAATCTTTGTTTGTGGCTTCTTCAGAAAGCACTCCAATAGGAAGTATGCCGCATCCGTGTATCAGTATTTTGTGTACTGTTACTGGGATATAATACCAACTATATTTTTCAACAAAAATTTTGCTGTATCTTGAGCAAAATTCTTGAACTTCAAGGAATTAACTTTTTTGCCACAAGTTATTTTTTGTAGTATAATGCGAAATCAATTAATTAGTTGCTCCACTACACCAGTCACATCGCCAACAAGTGCGGGGTTAGAAAAGAAACGCCTGGACGTATTTCCATCGTTAGTGGACCCAGTTCGTTGTTGAACTTCATCCACTCGTATACCCATCTGTTCCTTTAAGGCCTTCTGAATTCGAAGTTCATTTTCCAGTTTTAGACTTTTGTATTCGTCCTTGAGCGCTGGCCATCTTTCAAATGGTTTGTTGTAGACAGTATGAAGTAAGCACTCCATAAATTTAATGCGAGCATGTATAAGCAGGAAACGCCCATTTTGGTGCTTCGTCATCAATGGCTTTGCTTGAAACTAATTTAAGATTATTCATTGCAATTAGTGAGTTCGTAACTCAGTTCACTATATAAAACAAAAAATAAACTCATTTTAATAATACCTTTTTCACTTCTCTATTTGCTATTTTCAAATTGTAATTTAATTTTGTATTTTTTTTTTTAATTAAAAATTTCATGTATTTGGAGACAAATTTAATGATTTTATAAAAGATTATTAATTATTTAAACTTTTTTTAATTGATAGTATGGAGTCTTGCCTTTCATTTTATTATAGCGGGAGCACCGAGCACGACCGAGCAACCTTTTTTTTCTTCCAAGGAAGTTTGTAATCACGGCACGTTATAGAACAAACTTTATTCTGTCATATCTTTTAAACCATATGCGCGAACTTTATAATTTTTTTTTTTAAATACGCAGAAAAGCATATATTTGAAAAAAATCACTATTTGAATCAGAGCAATAAAATTATATTACGTACAAACACTATAGAAGTGCGTAAACAGTTTTCAATATTTTGGACCAAAATATAAATGTGACTTTATTTCGTTATTTCGAAGATAAATGAATGTTTTTTTTTTTTGCATACAATTTATGGATTCTTCATACTGAATCAATTTTCTACAAAACTGCATCATTACATTTTTAAAGTTTATGTGTCGAAAAAATTACTTATTGCACAAAAAATCCCTCTGTGGAATCATTTATACTAACATATACAGCATTATCCATATTGTTGATTCTACATAAATTAAAATAAGTCGTATGAGAAAAAACTCATTGTTCATTTGGCAGCGGCTACGCAGCTACAATTTTCGCCGTTTAGTCAGCTACTTAATGATATTGAAGACGACAGCTACATCGTAAACTCTGACATTGTTGTAGAAATACATATTTTGCTTTTATTAAATTAAATAACTTTTTCAAAAAATAATAAATATTTCTACACTCGTGATTTTCTTTTTCATATTGAAATTTTTTTTTAATATTTTAATTTTTTTTTTTAATTTTTTTTAATTTTTTGTAAAATTTAATTCGAAAATTATTTGAAAATTTTTAAAAAAATTCTTTTAATTTTTTTAAAATTTTTAATTTTATTGTAATTTTTTTTAGGACCTTCCTGCAACCTATGTTGAGTTAGAATGGTCAAACTAAAGTAAAAAAAAAATCTTTAAAAAATTTTTTCTCATATTACCCCCGTGTGCCTTTTAACTGCGCCTGATTACCAGTGGGCACCCTGTGGGTGCGGTGGCTACCTCTATGTGTATTGCTTTCTATAAAAGTCTTTAATACAAAGCAAAGCAGAACAACCCTATCAACCTAAAAACAAACCAAAATCGGTCCTCTCAGGGGGTTATTGATTCCCCGAAATCTGTGTGCACTTCATCACATCTACTGGTAGCGGTCTAATATTTAATATATCTAATATATAAAAAGCAAAAGAGAATCATTAATAAATGAGGATTTAAAAAAAATACGCAGTCTTCTTTTAACACTATTTTATTTAGTTACAAAAAATTCTGTAATAATACAAGCCTTTTTAGAAAACTTTTTAGTTTTAAATCCTGGTGCTTATTATCGTAATTTCGGTATTAAATGTTTAATTATAGTTACTGCTGACACTAGGTTAGTTTAGATGAAGAAAAATACATAGCGGTACAGAAAATATATTTCGTTATTTCAGTATCTAAAATAATATTGTTTTCTGTATTCCATTATAAACACTATTAGTCCAGATATCAAGAACAGCAAAAGTAATTTTCAGAAGTCATTTATCAGAAGTTTAGGCTTCTTTGTTCATTTTTGGAAATTCTCAAATATTCAAACCTTTAAATGATCGAGAATAGCCATGATCATCTACATCTATTCATGCAATCAACTTAAATATCGTATACTTATTTTCCGCAAATATATATTATTTTTAAGGGATTAGATTTTTAAGGCAATAAAATTGACCACGCCCACTTTTACGATTAATTTTTCGCCTAGTAACGACCTTATTAATATACAAATACAGAATTGATTAGAATAGTGGGCGTGGTACTTCCCAGTCAAAGTGAAAAATTATTATTGTGTACCTAGAGAACTACAATAGGCAGAGTCTTGAAACTTTGAACAAGTAAACTTCATACTAATGTAAATAGCCTAGCAAAATAAAGACTAGATTAGGATAGTGGGAGTGGTACCTCCCATAAAAAGTAAAAAAATTTTATCGTTTTCATATGCATAGTCTAACAGAACAGTTGGCGTGGTACCTTGCATATAAACTGAAACAGTTTGTCGTGAGAATAGCATGCGTTTCCGAGTTAAAGGTTAGCCATAATTTCAGTCCAAGTGTTTATTGTATTTTTTGTGAACGAATGTAGCGAAACATACCGGGAAAAGCTACTATATAAATAAAATTATTTTGTGACATTTATTTTTTCTAAGGTTAACAATAATGTAGTGCCCCATAACTAAGATTTTATCGCAAAGCGGAATATCCAAAAAATAGAAATTAAAAAAAAAACTGGAGTGGCCTACACACAACTTCACCAAACCCAAATGAAAACAGATATTTTTATGGATATATTACATATCCGATTATGCCCAAAATAAATACAGCTCTTCATCTCCATAAACCAAAGACACATGCTCAATTTCATTTTGGCATATTATACGGTATGACCTGTACAAACTCCACAAAAATAGTGGCATACACACCCACCCACTCACAGACATCATCGCGAAAATAGCCAAATTGGATTCAGGAGACCTCAAAACGTATAAATCCGTCGAAATCCCAACCTCGATTTTTTTCATAATATACTTTACCTTATACTACGTATGGTAAAGTAAAAATTTTAATGTTAAAAAAGTAATTTGAAAATAAAATTGATTTTATATAAATATACTCTTTTATGTTTTTTTTTATTTATTTCCTAAAATGCAACGAATTACGAAGAATCCTGACCTTTTGTATTTCGAGCGCACTAACTTTCAAGACAATACTGCTTCCAAAAGTTGCTATCTACTACTGAATTACTGTCAAATTTTGAGCCACATCTATTGGATTGCTTTTTAACATCCATTAACAGCTGAAACACTAGTTTATTTTAACGAAAATGAACAATAACGAAATAATAAAGTAAATTGATTATAAATACTTTTGACTAAGAAAGCATTACTGAATCCAAAGAATGGCTTGAGAAGAGAAACACTATCAGGACTCTGCACCAATTTCAAGGGTTAAAAAGAGATTAACTTACCTAATTAACTTACATACCAGAAATCTATTAAATGAATGAAAGTGCTAGAGATGTCTGAGGCTGTAAATATGGAAATGTCCCGGAAGGAGGTTAATTGATGTATTATAGGTCTGAGATCCTACCTGAACGAGGTTTTTAAGAGCCGATTATTCCTAATACTATATTAAAACACCTTTTGATCAGTTACGCAATGTGTCTAACAGATAAGATTCATAACTTTGTCTAACACTTCTTATTTAACAAGTCATGGGATGAGAAGGATAGGAATATTTGTCACCAATCTCCGATAGGGTCGTTTATTTAAATTAATCATTAATTTCATAAAAAAAAGATCATTAATTTCAGACATATTATCAAAATGAAAAACTTTATTTTTATGCAAACTTAAAGTCTTTGAAAAATATAAGAGCTTTTATTTAAACACTAGCTGTGCCCGCCACGTCGTGGCCGTCCTGACATTATTTTGCTCGATTTTGTTTTAAAAGTATTCCACACCAATTGTAAGAATCTTTAAAATGCTTCTGTTATGGTTTATGCATTTACTTTGTATAAAGGTACCCATCCCTGAATAAAATTCTAAAATTTTTAAAAAATTTTTAAGATTATTTCAAAGCTCTGTAGGAGGTGTTTAAAATATTTTAATAACAATCCATAAAGTAAAAATACAAATCAAATACAAATTTTATTCAAGTGGCGCCATCTGTTGCGCAATTTTGTTTAAAATATTCCACTTTCAAAAATAAACGGTGCGCCAAAACCGTGTCTAAAACATCTCAGTTTTTAAAATATGCCACTCTCAAAAATAAAATATTTTTTCGAATATCCCAGTTTTAAACGGAAAATTACAGCACCATTAAACCGGAAATTTCTTACTTTCACTAATTCTACTCCACTTTCTCTTGAAAATAAGTAATAGGAATATAGGAAAAAAGTATCCTATATTTGAGTCAGGATGCCAAGGTACCTCCTCACAAAAGTTTGTTAAAATCCATCCAGTAATTTTTACGTGATGCGAACACAAATGAAAAGCAGACAGACAGACGGAAATGAGTTACTTTTTTTACATATATAGATGTATAGATAAATATTTTTTATTCCTTAAGAATTCTTGTTAAAGCAAAGGCAAGTTTTTTACTATAAAAAAGGTTTTCAAAACAATTCGAGCGACAGATAAATATTTCAGGAAAAACAAAACCACTATCAATCGTGTAGATGTATTTTTTTCTTTTTTTTCAAGGAAAGGATTTGATTGCATAGTAATTTTTTTTAACAAACCTGGTGTTATCAATCATATGCTAGATTTTCATTTCACATTTATTTTCCTTTTTATTATCACTGTATTTTCTTGTATAAAAAATCTAAAATTTTACATACACAAGCATATGCTTATGTTACACTGAATTCCAACAGCACACACCCTCGTAGATACATATCTATGTATATGTGTTATATAAATAGTCCTAAATATGTAGTGTGTAAATATGCCTGTTTTCAAGTCTAGGGAAACACGTGTTTTGTATAATTAATTTTACACTTGCCCATCCTTATGTCTGTTTGTTTCTACACACTCCCACATACATACACACATCTAAACCATGACAATAGTATTATAATTTTAAATACTTAACAGGAAAAATAACGAATAAATCAATTTAAATATTACTGACTGCTCAGTAAGAAAATTTAAATTAATTGCCTTATTCCTACACATACACATACACAACATAATATAAATATATGAATATAAATATTATGTACCAATTATGTTTTTACATAAACAGATTTATTGGAGCAAATAGAAAATAAATATGGATCGAATTTTCATTTTGTCTAGAGTAAAAATACTTCTTTTGTTAGTTCATTGTATAGATTTAAAAAATAAAATTATTGTCAGTAATAAGATGAATTTAAATTGGTTGATTTTGAAATTTACATAAAAACTAATTATTTTAATATTATTTCAAGTACTCGGCACAAATTCATATGTATTTTCTCTCGAGTGCGGATAAATAAGTCAGGGTGGGAAAATTGAATATTTAAATGTTGAGTTAGCAACGCAGAAAGAGTTCTTTTTCACAAAACAAATGCATTTATTAGCTTAAAGGTAATTGACCTAAAAAAATAATTTTTGATTGCAGTTTTTTCCGATACACCTGTGGTTGACCGGTATCCCCATTAAACATAAACCTAAACATAAAATTTCAAATAGTATATTGAAGAAAATTTTTATACTGAGTAACAGAAACCAAGATTCTCCATTACTATCTCTTAATCTTGACACTGCACAGTGGTTTGAAATTTTTTTTTTTTTTATACAAAATTCGATATATCAAGATTTCTTAATGAAATTTCACAGAGGCAAAGCAAAGGTGTGTTTACATACAAAATGAGAAAAAAAAATTATGATGGGGCGAGGTTTAGGAAGCTCCTGTAGCTTAAATATACGCTCCATATACATGTAAGTGGTATCAGAGGAAAGCTCGTGACCTCTAAATTAAAAATATTATAATGATTTTTTCACGCTTGATTTTTTAAATGATATTTACCCCAAAAACTAAAAAACTCACGTTAAGGTGGTTATTTGAGAAATAAAATAACGAATTTGAATTGCGACAACAGCTAAACTAATACAGATATTCTTACAAAATTTTGAAATTAAATAGATACGAGAGTTTTTAATCAAATGGTGAAAGGAATTTTAATTGTTTTTATTTTAACGTATAAATTCCCGGAACGGGGAAAAAATGTCCCAAACATTTGCTTTTTTTCAAAAGTGGCTACCTTGCCTTTATTAATTGCGGGGCTGTCAAATCGATTTGGAAGTACGTAGCCAACAATTGAGGCTTTAATAATCCTTTTACATTTTTTTAATAGGTGCTTTGCACTCCGGGAAATTTTACGATAATTTAAAAATTTTGTTTCAAAATTGGCTGTGTTTGGAGGGACAACCCTTATAATTTTTTATCTAATTTTTCTTTTGTTCGCATTTGCTAGAGGTTGTCTTTAAAAGGGTTTAATAAAATTTAATAGTACCAAAGTAAGTTTAAAATACATAAGCAAAAAAAGAATACCACCTTTTTGGGGAAAATCCTGAAAAAACTGTATTTTTACATTTTCCCAATTTAGAGGCTTGTAACTTTTTAACGAAAGGCTCTATCAGAACAAAGTTTGAAAGTAATTTATTCTAAATTTTATCAAGAATACATCCAATGTCTTAAAATAATAATACAATCATTAATAAGTACACCACGCCAAAAACAGTTAGAGTCGATCAAAAAAGCAATTTCCGGTTTAACGGTACTGAAATTTTCAGTTTAAAACTGGGATATTTTAAACAAGGTTGCGCACCTTTTATTTTTGAAAGTGGGATATTTTAAAGCGCAACAGATGGCTCCAATTAAATAAAATTTGTTTTTTATTTGTATTTTTACTTTGCTCATTTACATTGTTATTAAAATATTTTAAACAACTTTTACAAAGGTTTACAATAAAATTAAGAATTTTATATAAATTTTAGAATTTTATCCAAGGCTGGGTACCGTTATGTAAAGAAAATATGTATCTGGATGGATATTAACAAAATTTTGTGAGGAGGTACTTTATCATCCTGATCCCAATATAGGATACTTTTTTTTTGCAAAAATATCTTATTTCCAAGAGATAATAAAGAGGGAAAGCAGTAAAATTAAAATTACATCGCCTTTTTTACTAATTTAAAGGTACGGCATACTTTAAGGCATCTTTTATATTTGAAAGCGGTATATTTTAAACACGGTTGCGCAACAGATGGCGCTAATTTAATATAATGACAAAATATTAATTACTTACTGCCAAATAGCCAATTTAATAAAAATTGTATTTGATTTGCATTTTTACTTTGCGGAATTACAATGTAATTTAAATATTTTAACATTTTTTATAGAGCTTCATAATATTTTTCAGAATTTTTTATAAATTTTACACTGTACAGCGGTTAATTCTAATCAAAAATTATGTTATTCTTTTATTATATTTAAATGAAGACTTGATGAAAAATTATAACAGTAAAAGGCATATCTCTTATTTAACCCTGCTTCAGGATTTTTGTTTGCGATGTCCCATTTGGTAGGTCTCTTTGCTTCAAAAAATTCTTTATAAAAACTTGTTCACTCACATACCAGCGTCCATGTAAGCTAGAGAGGTCTCTTGGTTTCACTAAATTTTATAAAGAAAACTTAAGCGCTTACATACCCGCATCTTCGTAAGCGAGCATTCTCGAATGCACTTATTAGATTCGTTTAGATGAACCGCTGTTGAAAGACATGAGTTTTATTTAAATGCTTACCAAAATTTTTTGCTGGGAAATTACTGGATAACCATGTCATATTAGGAAAATTAGGATTTTTAACTTAGATTTTTTACTTCTAAATAAAAGTATGGTGTGATTTGTATGTCTCATAATCATTCCTTTATTATCCATGTTATTAGTTTTGTTTTGTTGGGACATTCATATTTACTTGTCCAAATGGGTGCTTATAATGTTTGCAAGATAAGGCAAAATTCTTTAAAATCCCAACTTCCAGGGAACACCCTTTGGTTTTAGTTATTGTTATAGTTGTTATAGTAATACACCTTGTGTAAATATTTCAAGGGTCTATCTATTATGGTTCGAAAATAAGGCCATATGAAATAATAAGCTAAAGTGATGAGTTGAACTGAACTAAGGAGCTGACTAAACTTGTAAGCTGACTGAACCAGTGTGGTGACTGAACTAGTGAGATGATTGAACTTGTGAGCTGACTGAACTGATGAGATGAACTTTACTTAGGGTCTGACTGAACTAGTTGGCTGACTAAACTAGTTAGTTGTCTGAACTAGTGAGCTAACTGAACTAGTGAACTGAACTAGTAAACTGATTGAATTAGTGAGCTGATTGAACTAGAGAGCTGACTAAACTAGTGAACTAATATTAGCTCAGTTTGGTATCTGCTCAATGATTAGTTCTGAGTTCTGTGGTTAGTTGAAATGAAATAGGCCATTCATGAACTACACAATTCTAATAACAGCAAAGAAATGCAAAAGTGCAGCCACACAAAAACTAACGAAAATGTTAACAAAAAGACTTCTTTAAAAGATTTCAATTTTGAACTTGATTAGATAATCTTCCATGGCTTTTATTACCTATATTTTTTTCAATTTTAAATTTGAAATCTTAAAAATAAAAATAAAGAAAAATCATTTAGTTTTCCATCCCTGCTATCAGTATTAACATTTTTGTGATAACGAGTATAACAATAATAATAAAATGCATCAAATTTCATTTAATTTCAGTTATTTCTTTATGTCCTTTTTTTATTTTTTTAACAATGCCATCACTTTCAAATTTTCCAAATATTCAAATTCATTCTTTTTTCAACACAATGAAAACATTTGGAATATATTTCTATCTGTGTTTTATTCTTGTTTTGGCATTGTATTACATTTGTCGTACATTCGTTGCAACTTGCTAAGGGTATGCCACAATGCGAGTTTTTTATTCAGACACATACATATATTTGTATGTCTGTATGTATGTATGTGACTGTTAACAGTTAAAGTTTTTCAGTGGATTGCAACAAATCGTCCATATGTTGCAAGTGTTAATAGCAACTAGAGGATAAATGTATAAATAAATTCATTTACATGTGTTTGTAACGACAGACACAAATGTATATTTATGCAAATAAAAATAAGGTTATAAGCTTTTTATACCCATCGAGGGAATTACACTGATATAAATTTAAGGGATTTTGTTTAAATTTAAATATAAACAAATAGAGAAATTATTAAAACTTACTTAAAGGTATCTTAGTATTATTTGGAAATTTTTTTATTAGCTTCATTTAGTAAAAATTTCTGGAAAGTAGAAAAAAATGATTTTTGCAATTCTCTGATATTCAATATAATATGTTGAGCTCTCTCTGGCCGCTTTACATTTTATTTCTTTGATTTTTGAATTTTTGATTAATTTGCGGTGTTTAAGGTTGGTGTTTTGATCAATAAATGCAAATTTCTTGTCGGTGTATTGATGAGTCGTCTAATAGAATATCGGGTGGGTATTTTTTGTCTTTACAACCCGATTTGTGCATCTACTAAATTTTTGATAACTATTCTGGGTCCTTATGCATTTCACAAGAATTTTGCCTTTTGGTATAACGAGGTTTGTCGCCCAGTTTTAGTTATTCTAACTACACTGTCTATAATGCCTTTTTGTCTGGATTCCTTGTGGAAAAGCAGATTACTTCAGTGGTCATTATGTTACGGCTATTGCAAAAGAAGTATAAGAGGAATAAGGTGCTGCCATCAATGGTATCTTAATGAAATTTTACAGAGGTAAACACATTTTGTGTCAAACTGAAAAAGGGAAGTTTATATTTTTTGTGTGTTTATACGCATTTTTTATTTTTACTTACAAAATGAGAAAAAGAATCATGAGGAGGCGAGGTTTACGAAGCTCCTATAGCTTAAGTATATATTCGATATACATGTAGGTGGTATCAGAGGAAAGCTGTTTACCTGTAGATTAACAATATTGTAATAATTGTTTTCGCGCTCAATTTTTAAATCATATTTACCTCAATAACTTAAAAAATCATATCAAGGCGGCTTTTTGAAAAATTAAATAACGAATTTGAATTTTGAAAATTTCCCAAAAATTTTCATTTATTCATAAAAGTGACTACACTGTCTTTATTAATAACGGTGCTGTCATATCTTTTTTGAAGTATGTAGCCAACAATTGAGGCTTTCAAAATCCGTTTACGGTTTTTAAATCGGTACTTTGCACTCCGAGGAATTTTACAATAATTTATAAATTTCATTTTAAAATTAGCTATGTTTGGATAGGGCCGGAGGGGGAACCGTTAAAATTTTTTAACTGATTTTTCGCATTTGCTATAGGTTGTTTTTGAAATAGTTCCAAAAAATTTAATAGTGCCGAAGTAAGTGTAAATTATATAAGTAAAAAAAATCATACCACCTTTTTGGGGAAAATGCTGAAAAAACGGTATTTTTACATTTTCCCAATTCAGAGGGTTGTAACTTTTTAAAGAAAAGCGCCATCAGATCAAAAACTGAATTAATTTATTCTAAGTTTTATCAAGAATATAGCCAATGTCTTAAAATAATAATCCGATCATTAGTAATACTAAGTTAAGTTCGGCCAAAATTAAAAAACAAAAAAAATTGTTACCCTATTTTCTCCCAAACTAAAAGAGATAACCTGCACATGTAATCACATATTTTATAGATATTTTCAAGGTCTGCATAAATTTAAAAAATCTTAACATTTGAGTTAAAACTAAACTTTTTATGACATTTCCAAAAAATTATATACCCGAGGTACTAAACTTTGGGGACTTACCTAGAAACACCCCTTCACCCAACGGAGCCCACCTTTCGTAGCTCCACTCAGGAACACCTCTGCTCTACCTCTGTAAAATTTCATTATGACATCTTTAGTGGTTCATGAGATACCGAATTATGTCCAAAATAAATCGTTTTCCAACCACTGTGCGCCGCATTGTGGCACATATTTTCAGAAGGCGCCCAAAAATCAATTTTTTATGGTTAGCAGTCAAAGCTATATTACTCATATGAAAGTAAATACCAGAGTACCACGGAAGCCAAAATATTAGTGGTCTATTTCAACAATATCAAGATTATCAGCTAACAGGGTGGTCAAAAATGGACTTTCTCTGTATTTTGTTCAAATTAAAAAATTTTTTAAAAATTTTAATTTTTAAATGCCTATAACTGTTTAGTTGTAAAAGATTTTGTTACAAAATAAATTGTGTGTTATTATGTAACTTATAAGTCGTTGTGTCTTTCAAAACTTTTCCTACTTAATAGAACATAACTCCTAGAGATCAAACCAAAAAACTTTCACTAGTTTGTAGTGCGAACCCTTTTTTACACTCCTATGCCCCATTATATAAGCTCCGGGTTGCAACCATTGGCACCAGAACAATTCTTCTGACCCAGGGTCCAATATTTTCTGCACAAATTATTTTCTGCACAGCTGTGCAACGTTACTTTTTCGGCCTTTTTAATACAAATCTAAAGACAATAACTTTTTATCAAATCGTCTTCTTGAGTGTTGGGTCCTATTACTTTTGTGACTAATGTGACATGTGACTCAATATTAGAGCAATGAATATAAAAATCATATCGAAAAATAAATGTTTTGCTGAATAAAAATAATTTTATTTATAACTAGTTTTTACCCGATATACCCACAGATACAGTCACCCATAAAACAGAAAATCCCTCGTATAAAAATTCCAACCCAATCAAAAATTATGGATTTTTGACCGCCTTCTCGAAAAAGGGTCCACTGTGCGCCGATGTTAGGATTAAAGGTCAAGGTTGTTGCTGATAGTACTGTTACCAATGTTGTGTTGCTCCGATTTTTGCTGTATAATTTATTTTCAGTGCTGATGCTGACTCCTCTAGGTATTCTACTATTGCAAAGAATATGTTTCCGCCAAGAAGCTAGCTATTGGCTCCTCAGTGCTTTTTGTTTCTCTTTTGCAAAAGGACTCATACGTATGATGCTGATAGATGACTTCAGCCTTAGTTTGGAAGCACGGTACTTTACTCGTCTATATATGTGATGTGGCAACTTTCTACAGAAATTGTGCGGATGAGGATCCACATTAATTTACCAGTGATTTCTGCCGCCGTTCCGGCTACGATATTTGCTGTCCTTGAAATATACGTTTCTAAGAAAATTTATTAAATTATATATTAAGACTAAGGGCCATTATTATAACTTGCCAATAGCTTAAGTTAGGATTATATTGGCGCGATAGTAAATTGCAAATGAATTTAAAAAATATAAACTTTAATTATAAAATCCCTCCAAAAATTCCCCTGAGTGTATGGAAACTTAAACAGAAAATTCAAATAAAACAACGCATTTTGTTACAATAGTTAAATAAATGATTCATTAATTATAAACCCATATGAACATCAACGACAACAAATTCTACAAACCAGAAGCTATAAGGCCAATATAGACATTGAGTATTTTTCGCCAAACAAGATTTTGTGGTTTAAGCATTTGCTAAATATCACCAATTAGCCAAAAAGAAAAAAAAACTCAATAATTTTTCAACAAAACAAATAGCAGTTTTGCTACAATAACATTAAAAGTTTGTATAAACGCATGACTACACACTCGAAAGTAACAAATGCCCAGGGGTTTTACCAACAATCACCTTAAAATACAATTAAATTGGAGAGTGACTGTAGTGAAGCGAAATGTGAAGCAAACGGAAATTGCCACAATTGTTGCGGCTATAAAAACAGCAAATAGCAATAGCAACAACAAAGCACTAAAACAAAAACAAATACAAAAATGATGAAAATATTGATGTGTGTTTACTTTACAACAATATGTTGCATGTTGTATGTAGTTGATAATTAAAGCTCAATGAAGTGAAACATTTTATTATACGGACATTAGCTGGCTAAGTGAAATGGGAAACAGTAAATTCGTACAAATTTGCCACTTGTTTAAATTTAGTTGATCAGAAAAATATTTCGAAATGGTTAAAACTTTTGAGAATTAAATTAAAGAAGGGTTGATTTAGAAAAAAACAACGTATTGCCTTACTAAAGAAATATATAGAGAGAGTGCTGTTTTTAACAGCTTGATACTTTTTACTTTTCTTACCAAGGTTTTAAATAATGGGGGTGGTTGAGCTCCCAAACTATTCTAAAGAAAAGACTTAAAACTTAATTTCAGAATTGTGACAACTTAAGCTTTTCTCTCTGATTCCGTGCCCAAATGAAGAGCTTTAATTTTCTGGATCCGAATTAATAAAAATAAGTCAGAGCCAGCCCTGTTACTGGTAAACAAAATTGTAGCTTGTCACCAGAATTCCGACAATATTTGGTTCGAATCAGTTTATTTTTAACCGACTTCAAAAAAAGAAGGAGGTTATCAATTCGTCTGTGTGTTGCTTTTTTTTTTTTTTTGTATGTTTGTGCCTTCATTTTCAAATTTTTTCAAAATTTTTGCACTATTACAAAGGTTATGGCTACAGATTGGTCCCATTTTAAAAGAAGTTCAAAAGTTTAAAAATTAAAGGGTGTCCCCATACAACATACATGTTTTTTACGTGTATTATGAACTTTATAGGTCACCAATTTAAAATTAAAAAAAAGTGCGTATCACTGTAGCACCCAATAACAAAAAGTAATTAAAAAATAAAATTAAAAATTAAAGGGTGACCCCATAGGTGACTTAATTTCATCTTTATTCTCCTATCTTTTGAACCGTTATAGACAAACTCTTGAAAGTTGCACAGAATGTTCGTTACTATGTCTCTTATAATAAGTATAAATATTTAAAATTAAAAATTAAAGGGTGTCCCATTAGTTGGTTTATTTTGATATATATATGGCCAAACTTTTGAACCGTTATAGACAGACAGTTGAAATTTACAAAAAACTTGTATTGCTAAGTCCGCTAAAATAACAAGTGTAAAATATGAATTTGGAAATTAAAGGGTGTCCCAATAGTTAATGTAAAAGTAATATATATGGCCAAACTTTTCAACTGTTATAGATAGACAGTTGAAATTTACACAGAACCTATATTGCTTAGTCCGCTATTACAACAAGTATAAAATTTGGATCTATAAATTAAAGGGTGTCCCCATTATTGATGTAATTTGACCATTATGTCCTCATCTTTGGAACCGTTATAGACAAACACTTGAAAAATAGACAGAATGTTCACTACTATGTCTGGTATAACAACAAGTATAAATATTTAAAATTGGAAATTAAAGGGTGTCCCAATATTTGATGTAATTTGATGTATATGGACACAAAGTTAAAATTTAAAAAGAATCTGTATGACAAAGTCCTCATTAAAAAGTATTTATATTAAAATTTGAATTTAAAGGGTGTCCCAATAGGTGACGTCATTTGATATATATGACCATATCTTTTAAACAGTTATTGATAAACACTTAACAATTAGACAGAATGTCCATTACTATATCTGTTATAATAAGTATAAATATTTAAAGTTATAAATTACAGGGTGTCGCAATAGTTTATGTAATTTGCTGTATATGACAAAACTTTTAAACCGTTACAGACAGATGGTTGAAATTTACAATGAACCTGTATTGCTACGACCACTATAACTAGTATAAAATTTGAATTCGGAAATTTCAGGGTGTCACAATAGTTACCGTCTTAAAGAAACATGATTTTAAGTTTGTCTGTTTTGAAGTCGGTTTTTTTTTTTTGCAAGAATTATCTAAGTCCCGTTCCACACTTGCAATTTTTGTTTTTGAAAAATGTTGTCCATACTTTAAAAATTGTGTTTCTGAAGGCTGTTTACTTTTATCCAGCCATTTTCATGTCGAAGAGTACAAACAACAACAATAGAGAGTCACAGCAGAGTTTAATGTACACATTTTATTTAATCTCCCAACAACAAATGCATGTGTTGCAGAAACAAAAATTGCAAGTGTGGAACGGAAGTAATCCTAAAGAAATTTTAAGACTCTTTTATGTTGCTGAAAATATGGTTTATACATATAAATATTAATTTTGTATACATCCTTAGTAATAACACTATAAAAATAACGGCTACAAACGAATTACTATCGACAAACTACTTAAACAATACAATACCAACAACAGAAGGAAAGAAAACAAAGCGACAGTAAGTACAACACAACGATACACTTTCATTTACACAGGACCAGATATATATAAATTAATTTAGCTTTTGCATAAAGAAGTTCTTTAAAAAGCAATAAAAACCAACAACGATCTACGATCGCAAAACATTGATATAAACCAGCTACGAGCTTAGCATCAGCGGAGTATGCAGACTACATAAGACAGACTGCAACTATACATAAGTAAAGGGTGTTTTTTATAGAGGTACAGAACTATAAGTTGCAATAAAACAACGATGGATTTTTCGCTTGACATGAATTTTATTTATCCGAAAGATAATCTTGTGGCATTACATTTTAAATATGATTTCTGGCATATGACCGCCACGGCTGGCACGGATGTAGTCCAATCTGGACGTCCAATTTTCGATGACTTTTTTGTGGCCGTATATCAGTTATAACACGGCGAATGTTGTCTTCCAAATGGTCAAGCGTTTGTGGCTTATCCGCATAGACCAATGACTTTACATAGCCCCACAGAAAGTAGTCTAGCGGTGTTAAATCACAAGATCTTTGAGGCCAATTCACAGGTCCAAAACGTGAAAATGCGGTCACCAAACATGTCTTTCAATAAATCTATTGTGGCACGAGCTGTGTGACATGCTGCGCCGTCTTGTTGAAACTACATCTCCTGGACATCATGGTTATTTAATTCAGGAATCAAAAAGTTAGTAATCATGGCTCTATACCGATCACCATTCACTGTAACGTTCATGGTGGCCAGAAAAAGTACGGACTAATGATTCCACCAGCCCATAAAGCGCACCAAACAGTCAGTTTTTCTGGATGCAACGGTGTTTCGAAATACACTTGAGGATTACCTTCGCTCCAAATGCGGCAGTTTTGTTTGTTGACGTAGCCATTCAACCAAAAGTGCGCTTCATCGCTAAACAAAATTCGCTTATGAAAATCGGGAACAACGGTAATCTCGTTTTGGGCACTATTTGCAAGCGTTGTTCAGGCGTGAGTCTATTCATGATGAATTGCCAAACCAAACTGAGAATAAATCACTTGACAGCTGTTAAATCGGTCGCCATCTTGAAAAGTAATGCCAACTTAGTTCTATACCTCTATAAAAAAACACCCTTTATATACAGAGTGGCTGACGAAAGCTGCTACCTACCTACGTAATAACCTTTTTTCTGTGCAACCAACCATTTTTATTTTATTTTATAGACTGATCTTTAGATTTAACGAAAATAGAGAATTGGGACAATGGAACAAGAATTTGGATAGTGCGCCGCTTTAACTTGTCGGGCCTTATTTATTCGAAGAAAACGGCCTTACTGTTACGGTCAATGGAGACCGTTACTTAAAGATGTTGAAAGAGTTTTTCTTTCTTTTCACCTTGTCACGCCTGTTATGACAGAATTGGGGTGGAAATTCAACAATAATTCCACAATGGTCTCCTGATCTTACTGAACCTGATTTTTTTGTGTGGGGTTATTGCAAACAAGAAGTATGCAAAGAAAACCAACAAGTTTTGATGATTTAAAGCAATCCATTCGAACGATAATTGAGGCAATTCCCTTAATGTAGCAAAATAAAACAGCGACCCTGTAGATTAAACTGCATGAACCGCATTCATTCCTAAAAACATGGAAATATACAAAGCAGATAAATGCAACCTTAGATACAATTTTTAGATGACATAACCTACTGCATTAAGTCGAAAATATTAAATTGAGCTGTGATAAATGCATTGTAAAAGTTAGACTTAGCTCTGTTTTATTCTCTCCGACAACTAATAGGGTTGAAATAATATTTTTTACAGATTAGGTAAATAATTTTGAAGCGAAATGGGAAAAATTTAATTAGACACCAGGGGAAGCTAATGCATTTTCCGGATCGCTACATCCGCCTTCATGATTTGTAAACAGTATCTATTTAACCAATCAAACTATGATAAAGGAATACGAAAAAGCTTGTATTCAATCATTAATAGTCAGTTATTGAGAACGAAGTCTCCCACTAGCCTATTGTAGAAGGGCAATCAGTATACTTATAAGAATAATAAAAACGTAGTTGGTGTTCTGTTTATATTCTGTAATATGAATCTCTTAATATAATCCTCATCGTGTTTTTAAAATGTTATAACTTATAGAGTATTTTTGGCTTTTCTAAAAGTAGGAAAAAAGTTTCCTGAAGATCTGTGTAAACAACCAGTGAAATACGTCTAGGAACTAGCTTTTCCCCCAACAAATAAAGTGCACTTTTATTATTGGATCTTATGCATAATTAGCATAATATCAAAATATTAATTTTACTTTTAAAATATTAACATTGACCACTCTGTAAGCCATGGGTGCTTATTTAGTAGCGCATTGCGCAAAAACTAGTTCACACGTATTCTTATTATCTTTCAATTAGTCGTCGCTGCGACAGCGATGAGTTTACATGCGTCGCAGATGTTTTGATTATTTTTCTAAATGCAGGGATATCTTTAAAAAAAACCTTTAATGAATGTAGGGAGTTCAATTTTAAACCTTAATATAGTTTAAATAGACTTTCAATGATAAGGAAATTGAAAAGCTTTATTACAGAAAAAATAACTTTTTTTGGTCAAAAAGATGGTTGTTAGAAGGAAAAATAAAAGAAATTTAGCCACATCAAAAATTAAAAAAGATATAAATTTAAAGAAATAAATTTAAAGGCATGAAGACTATTCAAAGATATCACATTTTTCAAACTTAATTATTACATTTATTTAATGAAATCTCTTTGCTTGATCCACAGATTTGTGTCTACAATAAAAAAGCATTGATCACCCGTATTTTACTCTTGCTGATGAAAAATTCTTGCAAAAAAACCCGACTTCAAAACAGATAGATGGGCACTAATTCTAATTCTAAAATGTAAGAAGTAATCTGTAAGAATTAGATTTAAACCAAATAAAAGATGCGCCAAAATTAGCGGGAAAAAAGTAAAGACTATGTGAATGTCAAGCCTCTCCCTATTACTGTTCAAAAGTTAAGCTATTTTCACCAGCATCCGTCTTTTTGGGGACAGCATTCAAGCCTCCGTCTATAACGGTTTCAAAGATACGGTCACATAGATCAAATAACATCACCTGTTGGGACATCCTTTAATAATAATAATTAATAATAGAGGACTTGGCCACAAAAGATTCCTTATAAATTTCAACTATCTGTCTATAACGGTTCAAAATTTGGCCATATATATAAAATTACCTGTACTATTGGGACACCCTTTACATTATAAATCCAAATATTTATATTTATTATTATACCAGAGAATAAAAGTGGACATTCTACCTAATATTCAAGCGTTTGTCTTTAACGGTTCAAAAGATAGGGCCATATAGGTCAAATCACATCATTTATAGGGACAGCCTTTAATTTCTAAATTCAAATTGTATACTTGCTATACTGTACTTTGCAATACAGGTTCTTGCAGCTGTCTATCTATAACGGTTCAAAAGTTTGACCACATACATAAAATTACATTAAGTATTGGGACACCCTTTTATTTCCAAATTCAAATTTTATACTTTTTGTTCTAGCGAACTTAGCAATACAGATTCTTTGTAAATTTCAGCGGTCCTGTTTTACAACTGTTCAAAAGTATGGCCATATACATCAAATTAAATGAACTATTGGAGCACCCTTTAATTTAAAATTTTGAATATTTATACTTTTTGTTATAACGGTCATACTAATCGTTATTCTGTCAAACTTTCAAGGTTTTGTCTATAACGGTTCAAAAGATAGGCCCATATAGATCAAATTACATCACCTATGGGGGCACCCTTTAAATTTTAAATTTATTTTTTTATTCATTTCTATTGTTGGGAGCTATAGTGATATACAATTTTTTTGAATTTTAATTTGGTGCCCTTTACGGTTCTTAATACACGTAAAAAAATGTATGTTGTATGGGAACACCCTTTAATTTTTAATATAATGAACTGTTTTTAAAACGGGACTAAACTGTTTGCATAACGTTTCAAATAAAGAAAAAAATTTAAAATCGGTTCAGAAATAGCTGAGTTCTGCGGACACATATATATAAAGAAGCAACATTCAGACGAATTGATAACCTCCTTCTTTTACAAAGTCGGTTAAAAATACAAAATCGGGGAAAGCACAAGCTCGGTTTTAGTATTTAAAAATTAAAGCACTGCCAATCAAAACTAAAACTGAAATAAAAAAACATCTTTTCTCTCAGTAAATTTCTCTCTTGGGTTCACTTTTATTGTTCTTTTACCTTTTGAAATGATTTACAATTTAACTGATTTTATATGTTTTATCGTTTATATGGAATATACTTTTTTCCTTACCCTTAAATGCTTGCTGAAAGCATTTATAAATCTATAAACTTTTATTTATATAAAAATCAACCAATTGCAAATTAATGAAATGCAATGACTTTTTATTGCAACAAAAACAAACAAGAATTTAATTTTTTTTTTAAATCTTTTTAAATGATATCATAAAGCAAATTGACCAAAATAACAGTTAATAGTTGCAAAGAATTTATTAATGTTTTTTGGGAAAACATTTCAACAATAACAATAATTTTGTAAGCCATTAGGCAGGCAAATTAATGGTAATAAATTCAATTTAACAATTTAAATGAAATAATAATAAAAGAAGATTGGAACATAATTATTAAATTTTTAAATAAAATAAATGTGTAAAGCAGTTTATACATTAAATAGAAATGCAAATCCTGAAATGCCGATCCTGGAAATCGCGTGATTCATTGGATTTAATAAATATTGAATCTAGGGATTAGATAAAAAAAATTATGGGCAATCTCGAAATTTTTTATTTTATTATTTTTTAACTGACATAAATACTTAGCAATAATTTTTAATCCTTTTAATCAACATCACCGTTGATGTCCTTCTTTAGTAAACTACACCTACAGTCTGGCACTTATGGCTGGTGGAAAGTTCATCGATACTATCCAAGGATGTATGAGTCCGGCTCTCATAACAACCGAGGCATGATAATCACAAACGCTAGCAAATCCGACGCTATGCTCTTCACTTGAATGAGGAAGGGTAAAGAGGTTGGATCCCTTAATGCTTTTCAGATCGGAAATCAGTTTCTCAAAGAAGGTGAATTATCTAGGCGTTACTCTGCATAAAGAACTTACCTGGAACGAATACATTAAAAAAAAAAGATACGGAAAGCAAAAATAATCTTAAATCAGTGTAAACGAGTTTGTGGCCGTAAATGGGAAATTTCGCCAAAGGTTGCATACTGGATTTACACAATTATGGTGCGATCTATAGTAACTTATGCATCTGTGGTTTGGTGGCCATAATGCATTTCACACAACAATCAAGCGTAAGTTAGATGGGGTTCGAAGGATTGCTTATATGAGTATTTTTAGTACAATGCGCATGGCTCTAACACAGGCAATTGAGGCAATGTTAGGATCACTGCCGTTGGACTTATTCATTATGTCAACACCTGCAATGTCAGCTATGCGATGTAATGGATCGAACGTCGAGCATAAGAGCATTCTGTACTTAGTTAGTAAGGAGGTTATTGTAGCTTAAATGCCGACAAACGCAGTAGAAGAAAAATAACCGAAAAACTGCATCGGACACCCATTGCGGAAGGCACTACACAAAATTAGTGTATAAAGAACGACATCAGCATTAATGTTGGTTGAACAGAAGCAGGTGCTAATCTGAATCTATCTTGTAGTGTATGTTTAACAGGCAAAATTGCTTGGGTTGCTGCATACGTTGGATCACCTGCTGGAAATGCAGGTGCACGGAAGAAAAGTTATCATTTCGCTCAACAGCCAGTCGGTTATAAAATGCATGAGGCAAGTGTACGTGTACTCTAACCTAAAGCTGGCATTTTTAAATCATTAAAATTAATTTAATATATATTATTCCTATGAACAGTTGAAGATCCATACCGCCAAAAAAAAATAGAGAAAATAGTAAAAAAAAGATTTTTCATTTATTACAAGTGTTTCGAATTTCTATTTACAAAATATTTTTTTGATAGATCATGTGTGAGTCGTGTCATGCTGTCATGTTATTTTCGTTTAGATTTGTTTGGCATTTCATAATGGAAAGACTTACGCATGAATCACTTCGCTCTATGGGCTCTTGAAAAGTTCCAAGAAGATCCGACGTTTTCGAGGCAAATTTTGTTTAGTGACAAGGCCCATTTCTGGTTCAATGGGTATGTAAACAAACAAAATTGCCGCATTTGGGATGAAGAGCAACCTGAAGAGATTTAAGAGCTGCCACTTTATCCAGAAAAAACAACGGTTTGGTGTGGTTTGTGGGCCAGTGGAATCATCAGTCCATATTTCTTTAAAAATGATGCCGGTGCGAACGTAACCGTCAATGGCGACAGACTATTTGATACCTGAAATTTAAGCTCGTGATCTCGGCGACATCTGATTTCAGCAAGACAACTTCCCACACATCGCATCAATCAATGGATTTATTGAGAGAACATTTCGGTGAGCACATAATTTCACGTTTCCTCTCGATTCGCCACCAGGATCGTGTGATATCACACCGTTACACTTTTTCCTGAGGGGATATGTAAAGTCTAAAGTTTATGCGGACAAACCCGCTTCGATTCAGGCCTTGGAAGAAAACATCACGCGTGTCATTCGCCAGTCGAAATGCTCGAACAAGTCATCGAAAATTTGACTCAACGGATGGACCATCTGCAACGTAGCAACGGCCAACATTTGATAGACATAATCTTCAAAAAATAAATGCCAAAGAATGTTCTTTCAAATGATAATAAACATTCTTCATTAAATTTGAAATTTCTGTGTTTATTTCTTAAAAAAAGTAGGGTACCTCGAAATGGATCACCCTTTATATATATATTATAAAATATGTATGAATATAATAAAAAATAAAAAGATTATGAAATATGAAAATAAAGTCTCAGAGGCAAAGCGGAACTAAGAACCCAATTATACCAGGTGGTTTCTTGGCTTTTTACAAGCTTTTATTAACACTGTTTTCCTTCTTTAAATTGTAATATACTATTAACTCTTGTTTTCCAATTAATATCTTCTTAATTATAAAACTTATTCTTTTCTCTATTCCTTTTTTTTTTTTTTTGTTTTCTTTAACAAGTTTATCCTCGTAATCCCAAAGTCTCGATTTCTTACTTTAATCACCCAAAAAGAAACACAAAAAAAGTTTAGTTGTAAAAAAATAATTTGTTAAAATAAATCGTAACAATATTATATGTATCTACAATCAGGTATACAGGTATATACTCATAAACATACCAACTTAATTTTTTAATACAAAAGTCAAACCTGAGCAATTTAATCTCAATTTGCCAAACTACCTTGTTAGCTTTTGTTGTCTTAATATTATTGCTTTTTCTTTGTGACAATTTTTTTCTCCTTATTTTGTTCTGGTTGCTGTGTCTTTAGATTTTTTTTTTTTTCGTAGAATAAAAAAGTGTCGTTTTCAGTTTTTTCTTAAGTTTCCTTACCTATAGTTGCAGTAAGGGTTTTTTATTTTTTCATAGACAGACTCAAATACTAGTTGTCTGGGTGGATTTAAAGCAAAGCTGTGGCTTTAAATAAGAAAAGTAATCTTTAAATAAGCAGTAAGTAAGTTTTTGTTCTTGGGCGGAAATTGAGTTACTTAGTTTATTTCAGCTGCACTTAAGATTTGCTATAACCTTAAATAAAAAGAAAACATAATTTTATTAAAGTTAAGGTAAATTTTCTGATAAAATTGTGGTTTTTATTTATTTATTTGCTTATTATATATTATTTTAATTAATTATTTATTATATAGTTTGAATAATTCGAGGATGATATTGTAATTAGGGTAATAAGGGTGCGTATGATTACTATTAATTGACCATAATTATTACTCATACGTGTTAGTATCTAATGCCATGTTTCCACTACAACTTGAATTACTTCATTCGCTCTTTGAATTACTTTTTTGAATTACGCCGTTTCCACTACAGATTCTTAATTCGATTTGACATTTGTTTTTTGTTGTAGAGAAAATGTATTTACATTTATTTTAAATATTTTTTTGTTAACAAATTTTTTTATTTGTTGCAGTTAAGCAAGAAGTGACTAATTCCAATTTGTTAAAATCGAAATTCCTTAATTAAAATTTTTAAAAATAAAAAAATTATTTGAAGATTAAAATGGTCAATTACAACTAATATTCACTAACATTTTTCTGCTAAGATAAAACGAGTAACATTTTTTCAAAAACACAAATAAAGGCTAATGCAATTCAAATAAAATTTTAGTAAATAGACACTGCTATTGGCCTGAATCAAGACAGTAATTAGTGAACAAAGTTTACAGCTTATTACTTCAAAATGCTCACGCATATTAGAAAAATCCACAAATAAATAAGAATTTTATTTCAATAATTTACCTTAATCTTTACCAGTTGGATCATAAAGTTAAGAAGGTCTACATCCTTCAGTAGAAATAGCGGAAAGAGTGATACAAAAAATCTGCAGAAATTCACCTACTTAAACTATACCATAAAAACTTGTGAGTAAAAAAAATGATGGGATTTTTCATACAGCAAATACTACATTAGTAAAAAATCTAAAAAGCATTCACTCAAGAATAATCTGTAATTAAATTTTAATATAACTTTTCTGTAATACAAAGTTTAAAAATTTTAACTCTAAATTTCCCATGTAATATGCATTCACGCATTCGATGACATACTTGCGTTTATATTACAATATTACAATGCAATAAAAAAAAAACCTTTTGTATTTTTCATTACATTTTTCCATTTTTTTTTTTTTAATTTTTTTATAGACTTAATTGAATTTTACTTTTAAAGGTAAAATTTATTTTATGATTTTATTTTTTGATTTTGTTTCAATTTAATTTTTCTTTGCTCTTTTTTTTCATTTTGACAACTATTTCGATAAAGTTCCGATAAAAATTAGAGAAGACACTGATATCTTCGTAATTAAGAAGGTAATTCTCACTGAATTACGTACAAATGAGTTAATTCGCTCTGAAAAATTTGTATGACGAATTAAGTAATTCAATTTGTAATTGGGGGTTGAACTACGAAGGACAGAGCGAATTACGAATAAAGGCTGTAGTGGAAATACGGTATAATCCATATCACTAATTTTTGTTAGTGTAATGTGAAACTTTAATTAAATACATATAAAGATATCTTCGATTTTTCTAATTAATTATTTGATCCATTTTCTATGAAAGTGGTATAAGTGTATTTTATATGGAAATATTTATAAGGTTTTGCACTTATAATTAATAATTTGAAAAAAGAAATGCATGTTATTTCACTAGTTTTGTATTTTTTAAATATTATATTAAATATTAAATACGTATTTATATTATTAATTAAATGTGAAGTAAAAACTTATTTTATTGATTTCAAAAGGACTTACAACACTTTTAAGGTCAGCAAAAAGTAAAAAATTTTATTTACAAAATATTAACTGCGGGATTTCAATTAAAGCAAACCTATTAGCTTTTTAATAAATTTTTATTAAATACTGTTGTCGTACCTTTCGGAGCAGACCGTAGTCACTGGCTGTTATTTTAGTACGTTTGGCGAGCGCTTTCGATGTAAAGACAACAATATTTTACTTTAAAAAAATAAAATTACTTTTATCGCGTCAAAAGAAATCAAAAATTTGCTCAAATTCCTTTGATTTCATATGACTATGTTTTTTAATTGTGTGGAATTTTCATACATCATAATTTTCGCGAACAGGTTAATTTTTTTCGTATCAAAGTAGAGTTCCACAATTTGGAAAAAAAAATTGTTCTGGCATTAAACAATTCATGATGACTTGCGTTACAGAACACAGTTTGACATTGTCAAACCGTACATAGCGATATCGATATTTCTCATGCAGCTAAAAAAACAACAGCCTATATAACTAACTTAATAAAAATTAATAATAATCATACGCACCGTCCTACAAATAATCAAAGTGAAGCTTGATGCGAGTTCGTGCCACAAAGCAGGTTGTGTACTGCTTTGTATCGCGATATAGCACGTTGTAGCTTCTTGCCTTTGTTTGTTTCTTTTTTATTATGCTTTAAGAACCTTTTTCGTCTTTTTTTACGCATATTTAATACGGTTTTTGGCATTTTTTTTTTTTTTTTTTGTGAAAAACAGAAATTTTAAATAGAATCGAAGGATAATCCCACAGCTCACTGTACAAATTATGGAACCTGTTGTTTTCTGATCGTCTTCTATTTATTCAATTTGTTTCTTTCTTCTTTATTAAAAATCCATTTAAATTGTTAATTGACAAGAAAAACTATTCGTCTTGAACCATTACAAAACTCTGAAAATTATTATAAACAAAAAAAATCGCTTTGCTAAATACAGCATTTACTCTTCCATCTAGTAGCATTATTATAGCACGAACTATTATCGCTTCTAGTGCTCACTGTGACATCTGCCTAAGAGAAGTTTTTATAGCTTTCCTATAATGTTGTAACTTTAGCAAAAGTGAGATTTTTGGTATTTTTGTTTTCACAACCTACCTGTAAAATAAATAAGTTTATCAATTTGAAATTCTGGCATCTTTAAAAAATGGCAATTTAAAAACAATAACAAATATAAAAAGATATAAGATATTTAATATTAATCCAAAAAAAATTGGAAATAGTTAGGCACTGGCAAAAAAATGGAATCTTCAAAAGAATTATCCTTACGTTAAAGGTTAAAGTAAAGTAAGTTTATCCGATAGCCGGTAAGATGCATTAGGCAAAATATAATTTGTTCGATTTATCTAACTTTTATTTTCTTATCTATTGGTAACTTATGAAAACCGCCTTAAGTTCGAAGCTACACAAAAGCGGCCAGCAACAGAAACAAAATATTCTACCCGAAAGTACGTTTTCTTTTTATTTGATAAATCATCTTCAGAAGAAGAGAAGAGTCTTTATGAAACAAAATCTGAAGTGGCCTCTACACAACTTTACCATACCCAATGGAAACAAATATTTTTATGTATATATTACATAAAGAATATAAGTTCAAAGTGTATTCGAATCGAATAATTAATTATTTTCGGTTCGGGGATGTTAAGTACACTTCCTCTTGCCCCTTCTCGATTATGCCCAAAATGTGTAAAGCTCTTCATCTTCATAAACCAAAGGCAAATACTCAATTTCAATTTGATGTCATACGGTATGACCTGTAGAGCGTTTACAAAATTTGGGAGTAAGTAAACTACCCTTTGCCTTAAAATAAAGAACATCTCTTAAAAATGTCCCCTTTGGAAAAATTATACACTTTGCAAAAATTATATTTATTAGCAAATAGTTTTTTATACAATGAAATTTATAATTAAGCTTAAGTTCGTTTTTATTCTCTCTAAGAAAGAATTAATTAAATTACAAGTTAGGTGATAATATTAAAGAAAAATTGGGAAATTTAATTTTTAGACACCAGCAGGAGCGGAATGCACATTTTCTAGACAGCCACGTCCGTCATCAGCACTCTTGTATCTAATCTACTTAGGTTAGTGTTTAGTTGTAAGCATCATCTATTTAATCAACCAAACCCAGATAAAGGAATACGAGAAAACTTGTATTCAATTATCAATCGTTAGTTGGTGAGAACGAAGTCTACCACTACCTTAAGGGTTAAAACATATGAAATCAACCGAAAATATTAACTTTTCTGACCTCATCACCTCCAAATTTGATAAGATTTTGTACATATGATCTATGGATCGGCACAATAATATTTGCCAACTTTCAGACATATAACCTTCCAACTTTCAGAATTATGGCCATTCCAAGTTGGCAAAAATCAATAAAAATGCACTCAGATGTCTTAACACAATTTTTAATATCTCGAAAAGTATTCCTTGTACGTTAATAATGAAGGGCTCATTTTACAGACAAAACCATGGGCCATTCAAAAAATATTTTTTTTTTTGGAATTTTCGATCAAGGATAATGTAAATAAAAAAAGGACTAAAATTTCCAAAGGATATATCTCGAAAATCAATATTTTTAAAAATCTCAAAAAAATACATGTCAATTCTTATTATGTTTTGTACAAGTCTGCCAAATTTCTATGTTGAGTCTTTATTACAACATGAGTTATTAAGAAAAAAGCAGGCGAAGGTTTATGTTTTGAAATAATAAAATTGAAAGAATACAAAAAAGTCGTGCACAATTCATTCGGTATTTAAATAAAAAATATGCCATTCAATTCAACATTTTGCTGTAATCCTTTTAAAAAATCCGGTCACACTGGGTGCAATAAAAGTTTAAGACAAGTCCAAGAATGGATGCTACAGTATACTAAGATAAAAAAAATTAAAGTCAAGCGTTACTCGGCAGATGCAGATTTTGTAATTGAAATCCTTCAGAAATAATAAATATGCTGCAATAAAGTGTTTAATAATGATAATACATTATGTTATTTTTTATTAAAGGTTTAGCAATGGAGGAAAAGAGTTTAAGCAAAGAAAATTCGAAAAAGATCCGTTACATTTGATTTGTTCTTCTTTTTGTAGTTTGTCACCTTTTTGTATTTTGGTTCATTTCATGAAATACATAAACCTTCGCCTGCTTTTTTCTTAATAACTCATGTTGTAATAAAGACTCCACATTGAAATTTGGCAGACTTGTACACAACATAATAAGAATTAACATGTATTTTTTTGAGATTTTTAAAAATATTGATTTTCGAGATATATCCTTTGGAAATTTTAGTCCTTTTTTTATTTACATTATCCTTGATCGAAAATTCCAAAAAAAATTTTTTTGAATGGCGCATGTTTTTGTCTGTAAAATTTCATTATTAACGTACAATGAATACTTTTCGAGATATTAAAAATTGTGTTAAGGCATCTGAGTGCATTTTTATTGATTTTTGCCAACTTGGAATGGCTATAATTCTGAAAGTACGAGAGCTAGGACACTGAAAGTTGGCAAACGCTATTGTTATGGTTAACTTTCCCTTCGTACCAAATTTCATCCAATTCGAAATCGGTGCCGTCAACTCATTGGTTGATTTCATATGTTTTTACCCTTAAGCTTCCCTCTTGTTGAATATTATTACTTTTAATATTTACCACCTTATATTTTGTTGTTCCTTCAGCCAACCTTCGGTTAGCAATGAAAGTTACTTTTTGTTTATTTGTTTTACTTCCAACATTCGTTTTTAGTTAACACTAATCTAGTATCAAACCAAACTTTGTTGAGTAAACAAAGTTGAGCGGTGCTTTGCGATTTTTAATTTTGAAAATTTTAATTATTATTAGTCGAACTGTTTTTTTTTTTTTTTTTGTTGAAACAATAACTGACTAGCCAAATGAACCCTTGTTAGAAAACGGTAAATGGATATCAAATTAAGGGTGCTGTAGCTCAGGTTGACCACTAAAGCATGGTCACGAGTTCAATACTCAGCTGTGGCAACATCGGTTTTTCTGATATGTATAATTTCTCGTTATAATTACAGCGCCCTCTTTCGTCGGTATGACCACATAACACGTAATCGCCGCCGAAGTAAAATAGTTATAAATTGGTTTCATACTAAAACGCCTAAATAACACCAGAGGCGCTGAAACACTCTTTTAAAAATAATCATTATGTGCAATTGCAGTCTAACCGCTTGTCTTTTCTCCTTCTATCTCTTTCCAAAGGCAGTAACACTATTAATATAGGCATAAATTGTCTGAGCATTACTTCTCTAAAAAATTGCATATCTTTTGGTAATATACTTCTGAAAACTCTTCATTTGTTCAGAAGTATATTTCAACAAAAGGTATAATTTTGAAAATTATACCTTTTGTGGAAAAAAGGTCTTATCTTATTCCGGGCCTATTTCTACCTTGCAGTGTAGAGGTTTTTGCAGACTTCTCCACTTCCACTGTTTTACCAGTGCTAGGCTCATTTCTTTGTTCTGTCACAATATTGGTGATAATGAAAAAAAGATATAATGCTATAATTTTTAGTAGAAAAAAATCCTTTTTTTTCAATGGACACTGCGCTTTCTGTGAAAAAGTTTATTTTTGAATGCGATATTAAAAAAATATTTTTGAAGAATTACTTTAGTGGAATCTAATTTCGAATGACTAATATAATTTACTCGGGAATTGTGTTTATCATTTGTTCAAATATTTTCAAACGACTACTATTTTGTTCTTGCTAAATCGAACTTAACTTTTACTGTATTTAAATTCCACATATCAAAAAAACCCAAGCTATAAAAAAAAACTCTAACTTCCAATTGAAACTTAATGCAAAAATTGGCAACTAACCACATTTCATCAAGTATCAATTTAAAGCTCATCCATTTGATACGTGTACTTATGTAAGTAACACTACTAAAAGTCGTCTGTCCGTATGTCATTTCTTTGCAACATTTGACAAAAAGTAAAACTTTTCATCTCTTTTTTTTGTGCAAGACAAACACTCGAAAGTGATTTAAAAAAGAAAAGAAAAAAGTACTCAAGTTGTCTGTCAACTTATGCTTCCGCACAATTTCATTGCCAAAATTTGAAGGAAGAGAATAAAAAGAAACTTCAGGGAAAGTCTTTTCTTTTAACACACATGCTTGAAGAAAGAAAAAAAAACAAACAACTAAAAGAATTCTAAGAAAGAATATAAAAAACTGCAACAATTTCGTTAAACATTTTATTGACGTACGTGCAATTTTCTTTTTAGCCTGTTGCTTGCTTAATCTTGGAAAGTAAGAGACAGAGAAGTTTGAGAAGTGAAAAAAAAAGAAATCCTTAAAGAAAAACAAAGCATTATTTACGTTCAGAAGATAAACGATGATATTTTCTTTTTAATTTTTCAACTGTTTTATTCAGCATATGAAATGAAAATCTTTAAAACTTTTTAACTTTTTGCATCATAAAATCTTATATAATGTAGGAGGTAGAAACAACGGGGATGGAAAGAAAAGTTTTTAAGAACACAAAAAGGGATTTTGATTTAAATAACTTTCTTTTTATATCCAATATGATAAGCAGAATTTACAAGGTCTACGAGTTTTTAATTTAACCATAATTGAGCCCATTTAATCATAAAAGCGATCCACGGTACACATCGCTACTCCTAGCCTTCAAAAAATTAACACTTTTAGTTAAAATTTTGGTCAAACTTTAACCCAAAGCGCACGTTTTTCTCAGATAAATCTATGTCAAATTTAGAGAGTGTCACTATTACAGATCTAGTTATCGTATAATTACTTTGCATGGCGGCTACCGAAATTACAAGTTATTCTCAGTGTATAACATTTTCTATCTCTTCCTGATATAGTTCGCTAAGTTGGATTAGGTTATATCAAGCAGGCCTCCCCACGAAAGCGAGTTCACTTGGAGACGATTAAGGCCCATTGTGATGCTCAAAAAAATTATCTACCCCTATATTTCCCTATAAAACGCCAGTATCTCCAGAACTACCTGGATTATTTCGCAAAATCTCTCAGGCTAGTCAGAGTCACATCAATAAGACAGTCCAGGTTATGAAAGAATCGTTTGCCTATAAATTTGTGCCCGCATTCTTGCAGAGCCAAGTGGTCGCAGAGATGATGAAAACTGACTCTTCCTCCTCTTGTTCCAGACAGCTTTTGCAACTCTCACCACGACAGATTTTCATATGCTCTGATCACACAGTGAACCGTTATGATGCCTACTAGAATCGGTATTGAGTTTTTACCGAGAGCCAGTAGTGCTGTCGTCCTTTCTTTGTCGATTGAGGACCAAAGAATTTTATATAATCTTCAAGTGGTTATTGTAGACCACCTGCGAGACATTTCTTAAAGCGACCATTTCCGTACCGCGTTTGAAATTTCGGCCAAGGCGGTGTTGATGTAGCATATAGCACGGGGAGACACGGGAGGTTCGAAACGTTTCCTGCTTTCATGTCCTGGAACCTAAACTATCCCTATACGGTTTCGTTTAAGTAGGACCAGAGATTGAATGCACTTCACTACACTGACTTTCGAAATTAGGGCCATAATGGCGGCTAGACAGTCCACAATGAGTTCCCGCTACAAATATAGCATATACTTCAGCCTGAAACACGGTCAAGGTATAGCATAGCCTGAATGTGACCTATAGATCAATATTCTGAGAGAAAATTCCCTATCCAGTGTCTACGTCCGTCATATATTTTTCCGATTTACGGAGATATACTTCGCTAAGTACATATTAATGATTTTTCCCTTTATAAAGGAGGTACCACGTCTACTTTTCTATTCCAGCATATTTTTTTAGACTATGCACATTATCCGGTAGGAGAGTGCTACACCACATACAGTAAATCATTTTGTAAACACGTTATTTCTGGAAAATATCAAGTCCACTCAGCATCAAGAGATGGGGTATATGTAGGTGACGTTTCAATGCATTAGTTAGTTATGAATTATCTAGTCCATTCTATCCTTAATATTACATAGTACGCTTTAGAAAATTTACAACTTCCTCGTGATGTGCGCCCTCGTCTTTATATTCGACTGTATACTGGTGTCAGGCAGCCCACTGATAACTTTCGACCTTCTTCCTCACCACACAGGGACTTTCGTAATTGCTAACATTTATCCATGGCTAAGGTCCCCCAAATCATCCACATTTAATATATATCTGCCCGTGATCCCAAGCGTAATAAAGTACCGTCAGCTTCGATTTTCATCATCGTCAAATGTTACCTGAGGTTTCCGTGTCACTGACCAGCTTAAAGTACCCCAATTATAAGTGAGCATTTTCCTGGCTTCCATGCCGAGGAGCTATTCCCTCAGAAAAGCCTTTGAAAATCAACACATCCACCTCTTGAATGGTATTTTCGTCTATCTCTTCCGGATAATATTTCCATTTATAATTAAGAGCGGAGTTCCTCCAAATACCTCTAGCGAAGCCGTGATATTTTGATAATATGGGAATTTAAAATAATTCTTACAAATGACAGCTCCATATTCTTACAAATGACAGCTCCATATACGCAGGTAGGTCCTACCATTTGTGCCTGCCAGCTGAAGGTCTTTTTTTCTTGGGTCATTATCATTGGATTATGCAAACAACCGATCAACTTTGGAAGAATTAGAAGACAAAATTGTACGAACTGCTAATAAAATACGCTAAAATGTACTACATCCGAGCTACGGATCTACATCCGGATCAGATATAGGATATTTTGAGTCACTCCCTCTTTGAAGTTTTTTGGCTGTTTATGATTTTACTTTAAAGTTTTTTTTAATTTGAAGAGAAAGTTTTCAATTACAGATTAACGTTGTTTTCTATTTAATTATATATTTTTTTTAAATTATTTTATGTGAAATTCATATTATTTTAAAACAATCTAATCTATTTTAGTCGAATAAAACGATATAAATTGCAATTATACTTACATGAGATCAGCATCGGATAAAGAGTGACTTTGGGTGCACAAAATTGACAAATCATCAAAATTAATCAAGACTTTTAAATAGCCTTGAGAAAGTTTTACAAAAATACCCTTAAAAAGTGTTTAAAAGTAAAACACAAATAAAAACTTAAAAGTTTTCCATCGAAGAAAACAAAAAGCAACTAAGTTCAGCATGTGTTCTAGTGTAATGTTGCAGCTTATTTTAAATTATGTGCACAAGTTTAAAAACAACAAAACCCACAAGTGTGTACTTTTACATGTGTGAGTAATCTCAGACACCATGGCATCACGCTTGTATAAGCTTCAAGTGGATTTGTTGTTGCAACTTCTCTTATCCCTCCCAGCTGGCAGTGCTTAACTTAGTTTCCTACTTGTTGTTCCGTACTTCCTGTTTCATATTGTTTTGCTCCACAACTTTTTGACTTCGTCTTTAAATAAATTGAAAAAAATATGCAGTTTGACTTTTGCTTTTTGGTCTGACATGTCTGTCTAGAGATTGTAAATATTCCGCCTGCAGTGCATTTTTCAATTTTCTTCTCTACATGGAAATCTGAGTGTTATAAAATAATAGATGAACCAAGAAAAAATTGTTTAGCAAGAAAACACATAATCATGATAAAGTTTTAGTTTTCTTTTTGAGGTTTGGATTTGTAACCTGGCTGTTGGAAATAAAAAATTGTATAATAAAATAATGAAAAAGTCAAAAATATACCTCATACTCTCTACTCTGTTTGAGGTTGATTACAATAATGTAAGACATTTGCATAAATTTAAGAGTTAAAAATTTTCCTAAACAGTGGTAAAATTTAATTTTTTAAGTTGTTTTAAAAATTTAGTTATTTACCTGTGGTAAAGTTATTTAATTTCATTGATTTTTTTCAGAACTCGTTGATTTCTACATTAAAATATCCATCTTGAGTAAGAAGTTTTCTTAGTATTAAAATTAAATAAATATGAAATCTATTTCATGTTTTACATTTTGAGTTGCCTCACATAGGGCGCAGACTTATTCTTTTTGTCTTGAGTACTTTCCCACAGAGTGGAAGGTCTCTTTGATTACTATGATTTCTAAACCAGGAAAAGACCACACAAAAGTGGAATCATACAGACCTATAAATAAGACTTTTATCAAACGCATCAAAGCTGTTTAAGAGAATATTAATAACTAAGCTGAATCCAATTCTTGGCGCGAAAGTCTGTATTCCGAAGCATCAATTCGGCTTCAGAAAAAAACATAGTACGATCCAACAAACACACAGATTTGTAAACATATTTAAAAAGACCTTTGAAGAAAGCAGATACTGGTCTGCGCTTTTTATCAACGTTTCCCAAGTATTCGATAAGGTTAAGCACAAACGCCTACTATATAAGTTCAAGCTGAACTTGCTTGAAAACTTTTATAAACTCCTCAAAAATTATTTAAGGAATCGAAAGTTTTTACTAAAAGAAGCTATTTTTTAAGCTCGCCACAGCTCATTGAAGCCGGAGTTCCCCAAGGTAGTATTTTGGCACCAATTTTGTATTTACTGTACAGATATGCCAATTAGCACCCGAGTCCATACATCAACATTTGCTGATGACACAGCTTTTTTAAGTAATCATAAAAGTGCCCAAGAAGCATCACAACATTTACAAGACCATATACTCAAATTGGAAAAATGGTTAGAAAAGTGGAGAATAAAGGTGAATGAACAAAAATGTACTACATAACTTTCACACTACGTAGGGACTCATGCCCTGATATTAGCATAAATAACCAAATGATGCCGCAGCTTTCAGTCGTCAAACACCTGGGTATACATCTTGACCGTCACCTTACTTGGAAAAGCCAAATAGATTTCAAGTTAACACAAATGAAACTAAAATCAGTACAACTAAATTGGCTTACTGCACGCAAAGAAAAAACATGGTTGAAGTAACCATAATCTAAGAGCAACATGTTATGTTTCAATTATATGGTTATATATAAAAATAATATTGTTGTCGTAGGAGCATTTTATTGTCTTACATAAAAATAACATTGTAAAATACAACCATAATTATTATTTGTAATATAAACATACTATAATATAATTTGAAACATGTAAATGGTTATATGTGACAACGTATGAATATATTTATAAATAACAAAAAAGAAATACACGAATATTTCCATTTAGACTTACATACATATATTGATATTTTCTGCTTACCTTTTTATCTGTTTGATATTATTAATTGAAAACTATCATTTATAATAAAAAACAAATTTATTTGTCGAAAACAAATTTAGTTTTTGAAAACAAATGTGTATTTGGTGTTTTTACGGTTTTAGAATGTCAAAACCTTAATATGTATTTTTAGTCAAACTTAATATACTATGTTTAATATTAATATATTATGGTTATAATTTTTAAATATTAAAAATAATTTGGTTGTGGTTTGGATTTTAATATGTTTCAAATCAACCATGTTGCTTTTTTTGTGCGTATAACCATTGAATGATTAATTGTTAACAAAAAACTTGTTTATCGGGACCGAAGTATTGTTTTAAATAACTATAATTTGTTCACAGCAAACATCTATTGTTACAGAGAGCATAGTGTGGTTGCCGTGACCATACAAATACCATGTTTTTTCTTTGCGTGTGGCAGAAACTCCACCTTGAGCTTAGATTTTAAATTTCTTCTGTACAAGTCGATCCTCAAACCAATTTGATGTTATGGCATTCAATTATGGGACACTGCCTCAGCTAACAATGTAGAAAAAATTCAAAGGCGCCAAAATAAGATACTACGTATGATTACATCTGATCCCTGGTATAGAAAAAATTCGAACATCCACAAAGACCTAAACATGACATCAGTCAAAGCAGAAATTGCGAAATATGCAGTGACGTATCTAAAAAAGCTTGAATCTCATCCAAACCCCTTGGCGCGTAACATTCTAAGTGAACCTGTTTACATTCGGCTCAAAAGAAGAGATACTGCTTTTCTTGGCCGTACATTAGAGGGATGACCCGCAAAAGACTGCAAATTCCGTGAAACAAACATTTTTTTTATTTTAGACTAAAATACGAGTAATTATTGTTAGTTTAAAAATAGTAAAAATACAATAAAAAAACGTACTAAAAAAAATTTTTTTACATTTCGTCCTCAACTGTTTAGAAAATAGTATTTCAGTATTTTATAAAAAAAAATTTTATAAAAAAATAATTTTCTTAATAAAAAAAATTGCAGGAATAAATCATTTTTTTAGCAAAAATGTCAATAGAATTTATTCAACGAATCCTCAGCTACATTATTGCCGAACAAAGTTCAGCGCTATCAGCTAGTTCCAATAAAATATTACACAAAAACTGATGACACCTTGTTTGAAGGGCCCACTGATCTTCCGAATCTTTCGAGGCTCATAAATAAAAATTGGTCACCTATTTCTCCAAACTAAATATTGGGTTTTATTACCCTTTGATAGTAGAATCCTCGTAGTCGTCATATATTCTATTCAATTTATTTTTAAAAATACTATCGTCAAATTATCGTTTATCTACTTTTATGTGTTGATTAGAGTGTCCGTTTTAACGGATTTTGCTTTTATTCAAGCAAACAATTAATAGATTTTGGAATTTAGATTTTCCTCGATTAATGGATTAATGTTTTTAAATTACTCGAATATCTCAAAATTATCGCGCATATTAAAAAAAAATTGTACCCAATGAGAAAAGACAATCATACAAGTTTGATTAAAAATATATTTTATTGATGACAACTTGTGGATAATTTTTAAAAACGTTTTATTGGTTTGTTTATTTTTTGTTAGAAAATTATATTAATTTGATATTTTTATTTCTCCGTCCAATAAGCCTGGCACCACTGTTGCCAACTATTTTCCGAAAAATATCGCTAAATTTGGGTGAAAAATCGCTAGAAAATAGCTAAATTAAAAAGAAATTAAAAAATTTAGCGATAAATCGCCAAAAATTTTTTTCTTTTTGAAATAACTGAAAAATTTATAAAAAAAATAGCTAAATTTCCAGCTTTTTATTTATTTATATCAAAAATTCTATAATTTATCGCTAAATTCTTGAAATTTTGCTAAAAAAAATTTTTTTTATAAACTTTTTACAAATCTTTCATAGGAAATTAGGTGTATAACGATTCTATAAAGATTTGAAAATTGATATGAATAAGAATATTAGTAAATACAAAAAAACATTTAATATATTTTATATAAAAACTAAAAAAATTAAAGTAATTCAGGTAACAAAGTTCATACACATAAATAAGTATTCAATACTTAACAATTAAATAATTTTTGTTAAAATAATTTGTATTTAACTTAAAATTTGGATCCAATCATCGACATTTTCATAAGTAGTATTTGTCCCTACTTTTGACAGAACTGATATTGGTATCTCGTAATCGTGACAACATCTATTTTTTAATTTCAAACCGTATCTGTAAATATACATATATATGTATATAAAATGAATAATTAATAAAAAGGTAGAAAATTTAATTTAGAAAACTTTACCTTACGTGTAAAACTGCATTTACTGTATTAGTCATTATCCTATTTCTTAACTTGCTTTTAACAATATTGAGTTGACTAAAAACCCTTTCAACATCGGCATTCGACCAAGGAAGTGATAAAACATCAATAGCAAATGTAGCCAGCTCTTTGAAAGGAATATTTCCAGCAGAATCGGTAAAATTTAAAACTTCGGCCCAAAATGAACAAGTCAAATTATTTTCTGTCCATTTAACATAACGTATGTTTAAATATTGGCTAGTTATAGTATCAATCAGATCGGATTTGGTATTAAAAATTGATAAGAGAGGTAATAAATTGTTCTTATTTGGTTTCAATGCATTTTCAACGGAAAGTAAATTGACTAACTTTAAAATTCTGTAATTATTAGGTAATCTGCGCAAATATAAAAATACATATATTACCTTATATTACAGTTATATATTAAATGTTACCTTTTCTTTATTTCCAAAATCAAATTTACAACAAAATTAATACACGAACTGCGAATGTTTAATTCACTTGCGTCATCCAACTGTCCTTGATCTTTTAAGCGTTTAACGTGAGTTTCAAATGTATATCCCAAATAGCAATCGTAGCATATATACTGCTGGAAATCTATATTTATAACATCAATTTCAATTGTGGGGTTTATGACAAACTGCTTTAAGAAATTTATAGCCAGTTCCATGTCATTAAGAAGTTTTGTTGGGTCGCAGTTTTGACTTTGAAAACTTTTGTTTAAAACTTGAATTCTAGTCAATATTGGACGAAGGAATAACAAATAGCTTAGATTTATTTCATTATATAGTTCGTAAAGGTTTTGAGCCATAAAACATTTTTCATATGTTTTTGCTATTCCAAAATGTGTTTGCAATTCAATCCACTGGTCCACTATTCTGGATATTGAAACTTCAATTGAAAGCCAACGAGTATCACAAATATTTGTTATTTTTAAAGGTTCCTAGAATAAAACATTTTAAGTATGAAAAAAATATATGTATAACCCATATGTATGCATGCTCTGTACCTCTCCATCATTTATTGCTTCGAAAATGTGCTTGTAACTTTGTTGTCTTGTATAACTTCTTGAAAACCAGTTATAAGTTTCATTTGTTAGGTATTCCAGGCAGTTTGGCATGGAAAGCTTCCAAGAATGGGTCACTGCCAGCTGAATAGAATGGCAAACACATCTTATTAAAATAAGGTTTGGAACATATTTTTTCAATTCTGTGAAGACGCTCTTCCTGTTGCCCACCATGACATTGGCATTATCGGTACCAATACCAAGTAGGTTCTGAAGTTCTAGATTGTAGTTTTTTAATACTTGCAAAATAACTTTTGAAATACCTTCTGCGGTCGTGTCAGTCACTTCAGCTAAACTTAAAAATGTTGACACAACTTTTTGTTTTGTGGTACTAAAATAAATTATTACAATACCTGAAAGAAAAATATTTATTTTACTATGTACATTAAAATTACACACTGAGACAAAAAAATGAAGTAAATGTTTCTGGGATCTCATACCACTTTTTTGATAGGTACTATCGTGTACAACAACACTCTGTTTTGGAATTTTCAAGACACCTCCAAAATCTTGAGTTGGTATTAGTCTAAGTTAGAGGGTAATAAGTGCATACGCGTATGAAAACCCGGTTTTTATCCGTAACTCAAGATTTTGGGGGAGTCTTGAAAATTCCAAAAACAGAGTGTTATTTTAGACGATAGTACCTATCAGTGGTATGAGAGAAACTTTTACTTCATTTTTTTTTGTCTCATTGTTATTTATAAACTCACCTAACAATTTAATGACACCAATATCCGTTGATTCATCCACTAATATACTGAATCTGGACGTAGAAATATCATTTCGTAGTTCCTTTACGAAGTGAGGAGCTAAAATATTCTTGATTAGCCCGGTGCATTTGGTTCTGTGAATACGTATTTTGTTTGCATCATTAAAATTGTTCTTGCACAAGTCGTTGAGGTGATCCACAGAATTGTTTGATGTATGTTGGCATACGAACAAAGCTAAAGCCAATTCTTGTCTCTTTACATTATCAACAGCAACAATTGGAGTAAATTCTAATTTTCTCCAACACGAACTTTTGAGTGAAGCGGCTGATTTATGTTTTTTAGTTTCGGCATGACTCAGCAGGTCATATAACTTTCCAGACAACGAACACCGACAATATTTACAGTATCCTTTAGTTTCATCTTTTTTGTCCTGTGTCACCCATTGATTTAATTTCTCATGCTGTAGCCACTCAAGCCGAAATTTTTGATTATATTTAGGGCCCATGAGAACCAGTTAACTTTTAGTATTAATATCACGGAATTTTTTACTTTTTAACAAAATTTTTTCATCACAAACCAAATCAAAATACAATTGTTTGTCTATGCTTTCTGCTTTTATGAAATAAAAAACTACCGTTATTCGAGACTCGAGCTTAAAGTGTTGATAAAATTAAATAATTAAAATCACTTAAATGATTTAAGTTGCCATTGAAAAATCGCTAGATTTCCCGCTAATAGCTAAATCATATTTTTTCTAGCTAAACAAGAATAAAAATCGCTAGATTTGACGAGAAAATAGCTAAAATGGCAACAGTGCCTGGCACTCTGTTCAGCTGTCACATTACATACATAAAAAATTTCTATGAAAAAGTCATGAACAAATGTTGCAGAAGTAGTACTCTGTTTTTGCTGTGAAAAAACATTGAAATGTTTCTGGCAACATTTTATCAAAGCTGTGAAATAAAGCAAATGAACATTATTTCATGTGGAATTTTTTAAACAACAGCTGATCGCTTGGCTTTTGTTAACATTTCTAAAACAATGCGGTATACTTAAAAACAATAAAATCGCGAGATAGACACCACATTTTAAATGTCAAATTTCCCTTGTAAAATAATAAATGTTGCTCAACATTTCACACAAATTCGAACAGAATACTGGGCTATACGCAGTCAAAATTTTCAGCATAAATAATATGATCTGATTTCATAGCTTTTCGTTAATATAAGATATAAATTAGTGCCTTAGTAGGCTAATAGGTAGTATGCTAGTCTATGAATGTAAGAGTTGTAGGTTCGATTCCCAAAAAGTATTTCACTGCAACGAAGGAAGGTCTTCTTTACTATGCTCGATAACTATGTGAGAATTTAATTTGTTATTGTATTGTGATATTGGAACATAAATGTGAATTATTTCATAAATAGTACACAGAAAAAAATATTTTCACCAATTAAAGCTTTTAATTGGTTTCAGATTAAAATTTAACCTTCATGAGCAAATATGTATGTATTTGCAAAGTCAGAAAATATAATTTCATGAAAAAGAAAAAAAGGCACACCACTCACACATGAGCGGTAAAAAAAATAACAAGCAAAGCAGATACTCGCTCATATACAGTGAGCATAAGCAAATACGTACCCTGTTTGAGAGTCATATATCTTGTGTTCGGGTGCCTCCATCTTAGCAGAATGAAACCAAGTTGATTTAGGATGTTAGGGCTTAGCGGATTAGCGGATTCGAATACGTTGCAAGCTTCTTGAAATACGTCAATGTTTGTTTCGCTATTTCAGCTTTAACCAATTTTCAATATACTTACATTGACGCCTTTGATTTTTTTTCTCTGTTTGAAACTAAGGCAGTACGCCATAGCTAGGTCGAAGTAGTAGTTTACAATCTAAGCTAAGGATAAAATTTTTTTTTTCAAGTATTCCCAATTCTATCACACTGATTAGCAGCAACTCCAGAAACCATATTCAAATAATTCGCTGAACACCTTTCCTTTCCTACGCCATATTATATAATGTGTTGTCAAAGACTCCCTGAATGTACATTATACCACATAGTGCTATTTGATTCAGACTCAAAGCATTTTCTATTGCTATGGAATACAGTTAGGGTCGGTGTCGTTCTTTAGAAAAACGAACTTAGCCTCATGGAGCGTAAGAAGCTATCACAAAAACGTAATGATAAATACTATTCGCGACTGGAGATTCAAATTTAGTCATCGCTCATCTTATATGTTTCTCGGCAATTATCTCTTGTGTTCTTGCTACTAACCCACTGACGGGAATTCGGATAACTACTGTAGGGTTACGGATAATAAATATTTCAGAAATTTCATTCTAAAAATGTTTTCTATGTATTTTTCTGCATTTGTAAACTACTGTTTCTGCGCTGCATGAGACTTAAGAAGAGAGTAGTTGTGCTTTTCTCTTCCCTTCTACTTTTCGAGTTCTCGTATTCCATTAATTCTACAGATATTCTGGACTTTGTTTTCCTTTTGGCTTTTCCGTTAAGTCCATCCTTGTATATTATTTACTTTTAAATCTTGGAAAATAAAATTGAAATTATAAAGACAAAAACTAAAAATATAAAAAAATCATGTCTTGTGCAAGTTGTTGGCTGCCGTTGACTGAGATGATGATGACTCTGCTGACAAGGAAACGACCTTTTTTGTTGTGTTGAGTTGGGTAGTTTTGCCTTGTTGGCTACTGTGTTGCATTAAAACGGGTATGCGAGTTTATTTATATTTTGTTTTCTAACTTCCTTAAGAAAGGATATGCAATTCAGTATGCGCGTATGTCTGTGATTTTTTCTTCTTTTTTTTTTGCTTCTTAAAAGCAATCTTGGTTAGTACTTTTTACGCTACAAGCGTGAAAACTCCTTCAAGAGGAAAATTTGCTCAAAACTACCTTTTTTGTACCTCCGTTTTTTTTTTTTTTTTTCTTAAGTCACAGTCACGTGAGTTTTGGCTAAGGGCTTTTTTTGCATGAAATGAAGGCAAACAACAAAATTCAAATCATGCTTATGTGTTTTTTGTTTATATTTGGCTTTTTCAGAAATCATTTTTTTTTTCAAAGAACACAGACTGTCAAGCCAGACCCTTAAAACTTAAAAATAAAAATAAAATTTATTCAATGTTTAGCTTCAAATAGTGTATTTTTATATTTATTTTTGTCGCAAGATATTTTTTTGTTGCTCTGACTTCTTGTTGTTGCAAAGAAAACAATGCCACATCTTTAAGACGCTTAAAGATATAAATCTCAATAATCGTTTATCATGACAACGGTTGCTATTTCCTTACGATGATATCTTCTTTTATTATCCTTCTATGCTCTATTGTGCAAAGCTTAGTCTGTGTTTAAGATTTAAGAATGTAGGTGTGTGTGTGTGTCTGTGCAATTTATACCTCCGTTTGGCACCTGCTGTCATATGTTTAACGTGTAACAAACTGGCAAAGTTTAAACAAATTGGTAAGCACGTTTAACTTTGTTTTTTTTTTTTTGCTTCCTTTTTTCTCAAATATTGTCTTTGTTATTTTTCTAAAGCAGCTGCTTGCCGGGGAATTAAAATTTGTCGTGTGATTATGTAGTTTTTTTTTTCATTGGCATTATTGGCGTTTAATAATAATCAAGATGAATTTGTTTGTTGTCAATTTTACGCTTTAATGATGGCAAACAAATTTAAAAAATATCACCAGATTTATTTTTAAGATGATGATTGGTTAAGTGTAAAAAAACGTGGTGGCGGCGAAATAGCTTAATATGATACAGGGACTATAGCAGAAAAAACATCCGCTTGGTAACAAAGTGTAGGTCAGGGGAATAGCTGAATATTTCCCTTTTTCTTTAGGTAATCATATTTTTCTTAACACTAAGATTTTCAGATGTTTCAAATGTTTTGTGTTTCATCTCTTGGTCCATAGCCATTTATTTTGTAGTATTTATGCGTTTGAACATTCTTCAAACGAATTCTCCTGCCATAACTCGATCAAGTTAGGTGGAGCTCCTTGATATATTCCCGATATTCTTTGTACCATTGACTACAAATACCCAACTGGATCGAGGTTGGGAGGACACAGCATCAATTGAAAATTTTTCAGGTGTGTTTCGGGTCTCCAACCTGTTGCAACACAAGTTCTGCTTTAGGATATGGGCTCATATCTAAAAACATCCTTTCTCATGATGCCATCAATGCCACTATGTAAAACAACTCCACTCTTTAATGTTGCCTCCTAGAGCTGTTGCCTGGAAAGTTTCGATAGTTTCGATAGTTTCGATAGTTTACTTAAAAACTATCGATAATATCAAAGTTTTTTCAGTGGTAATTAAAATCTACAAGAAACATGAAAATAGAAAAATCACAAACGTAAAAGGCGTAAAAAAGGAAACAAGAATTTATAAATGTACCCATATGGACATAATAAAATGTTATAACTATAACTATTACTGGCCTATATGGCTGCCAAATTTTAACTCTATCAAGAGGGTAGCTGCATCCTTTACGAGGGTAGTTTTATAATTCCATGATCTTTTGTATTTCCAGCACAATAATTTTTAACACAAGACTGATCCCGTTAGGAGTTAGCTAATACTTCCGAGTTTTGCACAAGTTGCGTCTATTACGAGGGCAGTTTGATAATCACTTGATATTTTTTATATCTAGTGCAGTAATTTCAAATGCAATTCTGATCTCATTAACGGTTATCTAATACTAGACGACTGTCTAATTTTGGGGAAAATCTCTAATACAGTTGCATTTTAATCAAGCATCTATTACAATGACAGCTTGCTAATTTCTTGACTTTTTGTATTTATAATCGCAGAAATTTTAAATGCAACACACCTTCTGTTAACTTTTATTAAATACTGGACTGCTGTCTTGTGTTTCCAGCACAGCAACTGTCAATGCAACACTGTTCCTGTTAACTTTTACTGTCGAATTTTGGACAAACTACGCTTGGCCTCGTATTTGAATGAATATTTCATACCATCGATGAAAATAAATTTATCAACAGTTTCTTCGATAAAATAATCTAAAAATTGTAGTTTAAAGCTTTCCTTCAACGAAAACATTTATTGAAGCCAAAATTTCAACATGAAGATTTATTGCAAAACATAAATCTTCATATTGGAATTTTGTATTACAATTGCATAAATTTGCAATATCAAATGCATTAGATTGTGATTTAAATAATAGCCGAACTATTATTTAAAAAATTTAATATATAAATTTGGCTATTTACTTGCTTTAAATTGTAGCTTCACCTGTACTTTGTAAAGAGAATGAAGACTGTTAAGCGGCAGTCAGTACTTGGCGGAGCCGCCGGATTTAGGTAGCTAAATTTTACTAATAATTATTACCAAAGTGGCACTCTTTATTTGACTACACTTAATCAACTTCGTACTATTTCCATTTAAAATTTAACGATAGTATCGATATTGAAAGACTATCAATCGATAGTCAGCCGAAAGAAAACTAACGATACTATCGATTGTTTTGCAGCTCTATTGCCTTCGCTGTGCTTAACCATTTATTTAATATGCTGTCGCCAAATTGTCTTCTGATGTCAGCGCCAATAATACTGTTTACCATCCGGGTGAATGGTAAAAAAGTGTAAACGTGTTTCAGTCTAAAACCTTGTATACTTTCGGAATTGTAGTAATCGAAGAAACGTCCTAATACATTAAGACTGCAACCGCATTTTATTTCGTAACTAGCTGTGCCGGCACATGTTGTGCTTGTCCTGACAATATTTTGTTCGATTTTGCTTTGAAAGTAACCCACACCAAATTTTAAAACTCTTACGTATTTTCTTTATATAAGGGTACCCATCCCTGGATAAAATTCTAAAATTTCTATAAAATTCTAGATAAAATTCTAGGTAGATCGCAAGGAGTGCATACAGATTTCGCGGGATCAATAAGCCTCTGCGAGGGAAGATTTTTGTTTGTTTTTAGGTTGGTAGGGTTTTTTGCTTTGATTTGTATTAGAGACCTTTATAGAAAGCAATACACATAGAGGTAGCCAATGAACCCACAGTGTACCCACTGGTAAATAGGAGCAGTTAAAAGGCACATGGGTATCATTCTGAGGAAATTTTAAGGTTTTTTTTTAACTTTAGTCTGACCATTCTTATATAGATTTACAGAATATTTTGCGAAAAAAAAAATTTTAAAAAATTTTCCAAGCAATAATTTTAAAAACAATTTTCAAAAAATTAACAAAAGTTTCAATATTTCTACGAAAATGAAAATTATGAGTGTAAAATAACTAATTTTTAATATTAAGAATATAGTTATGTATGTATGTATGTATGTATGTATGTATGTATGTATGTATGTATGTATGTATGTATGTATGTATGTATATGGAGTAACATATTTTTTTAAACGCGTTTGATTTTTAAATAGATGACATCTCTGTTTTAAAACCTAGATGCATTAAACGCATAGACAACATCAGTATACCAATTACAAATTGTCAAAAATAAAATACACAGGCTACACTACCACCGTTGTAGCTGTAGTCAACTAAGGCTAATTTATAATAATAATTTATAATAATAATAACAGTTCTATTCCACAAACTAAAAATACAAATCAAATACAAATTTTATTCAATTGGCTATTTGGCAGTAAGTAACCCATATTTTGTGATTATTTTAAACAGCGCCATCTGTTGTGCAATCGTGCTTAAAATATCCCCCTTTCAATTTATATTTTGTCATTATTTTAAAAAAGCGCCATCTCTTGTGCAACCCGCTTTCAAAAATAAAAGATGCCTTAAAGTATGCAATACCTTTAAATCGGTAAAAAAAAAGATCGGTGTACTTTCATTGCTTTTCCCTACTTTCTCTTGAAAATGAGATATTTGTGCAGTAATAAAAGTATCCTTTATTGGAATCAGGATACAAAGGTACCTCCTCACCAAAATTTGTTAAAATCCATGCATCGTTTTAACGTAATGCGAACATAGACAGCCAGGAAATGAGTTACTGTCTGATTATATGTATAGACTATCTATGCCCTCCACCTCGTGGCCATCCTCATAATATATTGCTAGATTTCGCTTTAAAAGTATTCAACACCAATTGTAAGACTTTTACTTTTATAGTACCCATACCTGCATAAAATTCTAAAATTTAAAAAAAAAATTCTAAAAATTATAGTTAAGCTCTGTAAGAGATGTTTAAAATATTTTAATAACGCTGTAAGTCCACAAAGTAAAAATACAAATCAGATTTTATTCAATTGGCGTCTAATGTCACGCAATAGTGTTTAAAATATCCCAGTTTTAAGGCGAAAATTTCAGTACCTTTAAACCGGAAATTGGTTTTTTCAATGCTTTTTCTCCACTTTCTCTTGGAAATGAGATATTCTATATTGGAATCAGGACACTATAGTTACTCCTCACAATATTTTGTTAAAATCCATGCAGTAGTTTTTACGTGATGCGAACACAAATGAAAAGCAGACAGGCAGACGGAATAAGGGGTTGGCATAGAAGAGAAATTTTCAAAGACTTGTGCTGCATGCCATGAATGACCTAGGATTTAAATTTAAAAATTGTATTTAATTGTAAATCCTAAAATAAACGTGATTGTTTAAAACAAAATAATTTAAAACAAAATTCCATTATTTGCCAGAGTGTTCTTTCTTACTAACAACTAAATTAATTTCAATCAAATCTTTCTCACATTTCGCTTGTTAAAAAAAGCGAACGTAATAAGCAAAAACTTTTATCCTTTGTCTTTTGTCTTAAAGGCAACAAAAAACAAGGAACTCAAACAAATAAATTTGTTTTATTTATTTATACAAAACATTTGTTGTAAAATATCATTGTTGAAGTTTATATTCATGTCCCAGCTCTATTACCACTGCCGCACACAAGTAAATCACTGCAAGTGCAAAACTTTTGACATTTTTGCCACTTCATATAAACAGAAGCCACACAAAAAAAGCGGAAAGCAAATAGAAAGTAGTTATAAAAACTATTTCATGCACAAAGTAAGCGAAAGTAACACCTTTTTATTTGTTTGCAACAAAAAAAAAACACGAAAATGGAAAAATCTCATGACAAGTAGAAAAAAAATTGTTCTCTAAAAGTTTTTTGTCTGTATTTTTTTTTTTTTTTTCGCTAAAAAAAGGAACAAAAATGAAAAATTGTGATTGTGATTGTGCATAAACAAATTGAAATCGCAAACATTAGTTTTTACTCTGCTTTATTTGTAACAGAAAAAAATGTTGCAGCATTTTATTTTTTGTGGCAAACAACAAGTCTCCTGGGTGTGCATTTCCTTCTTTTTTTTTTTTTTTTTTTGATTTTATGTCTGTGTTATTTTCAATTGTGCTGATGCACTTTTGTTGAATTGTTTTGCATGATGAATATGTTTAACAAAAAAAAAAAAACAACAAATAAAATCTTATATGAATGAAAGCGTTTTAACGTTTGTAGCTTTTTTTTATACAAAATATTTTTAAGCAAAAAATAAAATTTAGAAAAAATATTTAATTTAGCAACTTACGTTTTACATTGTCTTAAAAACTGCAGTATTTTTTATTTTTTCTAAATTGGCTAGACTCTTAAAATACTATCTTTATAACTATTGTGGTCTTATTACTTGTCTACTCATAAACTTTATTTGCCAGGTATATTGTCTTAAGTAAAATTGCCACTATCTAAGAAACCGCATATGAAAAAAAATGAAAACAACAAACGCATAAAACGCGAAACCGCCAAAGTCTATAAAACACTTGTGACTGTTTGTCTTTTACATCCGCATCCGCATGCATATCCACAACCACAACCACATTCACAAACACAAACACAAACACATGTAAAAACCGCGCTCTAAAACAATTTACACTTGTGTAAATATAAAAAGTTATCTCTTGGCTATGTGACATAATATTTATTACTCGTATATGTAGTCGTAAGTATGATGATATTTAACTTATGATGACAATTTTCATGGTTTAACCGCACGAACACCCCCACCCACAAACACACATACACAAAGAGAAGTTTTGTAATGACAACAAAAACAAAGTGACTATGACAACAAACGCAAAACCACAAGTCATAAAAGATGTGGTGGATCATAGAAGAACAAACTGAAATATCTTTCACTAAAATGAAGAGAAAAAAACCGAAAATTATTTGAAATATTTACTGCATGGTTTGACATTTAAAGCTTTTCAAATTCACCAGGTGGACGTAAATATTAGAAAAAGTTTAGCATTTACAAATGTCGCTGTAGTTCACGGGATAGTCAGTTAAAATAATAATTTGCTTGTAATGTTAATTTACTTTCTTGTTTCACTTTGTATGGAAGGTACCCTGTCCACTGTTCCAATCCAGTCTGCAATTCACCAGACATCCAATACTATAATGGGAGTTGTTTGTGCAAAATTAGAAGATTCGACATATTATAGTCCTTCAAATACACAAAAATACTTTTCCAATAGGTACGGGAGGTACCACGCCTACTATTGTAATAAAATCTGTGTTTCGCCAGATTATGAATACTAATACGTTTGTGGGTTACTTTTGTAAAATTTCAGGACTTTACCTATTACAGTTCCCTAGATAAACGATAATTATTTTTCACTTTGTATGGGAGAAACCACGCCCACTGTTCCACTCCAGTCTATATTTTAGCAGACTATGCATATCACTAGGGTTAGTCATGCAAAGTTGTAAGATTCTTCCTGTTATAGTTCTCTAGCTACACGATAATAATTTTCACTTTGTATGGAAAGTACCCTGCCCACTGTCCCAATCCAGTCTGGGTTTCATCAGACTGTAAATACTATAATGGGAGTTACTTGTACAAAATTAGAAGATTCTATCAATTACAGTCCTCTAGGTTATCAATAATACTTTTCCACCTGGTATGGGAGGTACCACCTCTACTATTTCAGTTCAATCTGTGTTTTGCCAGACTATGAATACAAATACATATGTGGGCTACTTTTGTAAAATTTCAGGACTTTACATATTACTGTTCTCTAGGCACACGATAACTTTTTTTCATTTTGTTTGGGAGATACCACGCCGACTATACCAATTCAGTTTGTGTTTAGACACCCTATGTACATTGAGTATGAGGGTTACTTTTGTTAAATTTTAAGATTCTACCTAATATAGCCCTTCAAGTACACAATAATACTTTTCCATGTGGTATGGAAGTTATCACGCCTACTATTTCAATCCAATCTGTGTTTCACTAGACTATGAATACTAATACATGGGTTAATTGTGTAATTTACTGCAGTAATTTACATATTACAGTTATCTAGGTACACGATAATTATTTGTTTCTTAGATACCACGCCCACCCACCGCAATCCAGGTTGTGTTACGACATACTGTGCATATTAGCATTAGGGTGGCTTGCATAAAGTTTTAAGACTCTGCCTTTTATAATTCTTTTGGCACACAATAATCATTTTTCACTTTGTATGGGCGGTGCCACGCCTACTATATAAATTTTAGCTGTACCTTCCCACACTATAAATACTAATACATATAAGGGTTACTTGTGCAAAATTTCATGACTTTGCCTACTAAACGATAGTTATTTTATGCTTTGCATTGGAGATACTACGCCCACTATTCCAAACCAGTTTGTGTTTCCACAGAGTATGAATATTACTATGAGGGTTACGTGAAAATTTTCAGGACTATACCCATTACAGTTCTCTAGCATGGGAGGTACCACGCCCACTATCTCAACCTATAAGGGCGTTACTTGTAGAAAATTTTAAAATTCCACAAACACAGTTCCCAAGTAAAATGATAATAAATATTTATTTTGTATATAAAGCGCCACGCCCACGTGAATAATAATGCCCTATTTTACCCATCCAAAACCTTAAGAAGGTCGTTCCACTGGGATAGGTAGCAATAGCTATCTGACAAACAAACAAACGAATACATTTTGTGATTAATATATAGACTAGCGGTTCCCGCTACGTCGTGGGGGTCCTAACAATATTTTACTCGATATTGCTTTGAAAGTATTCCACACCTATTGTAAGATTCTTACTTTTATAGTGCTTTAGTCATAGTTTACGTATTTATTTCGTATAAAGGTACCCATCTCGGGATAAAGTTCAAAAATTTATAAAAAATTATAAAATTCTAAAAATTATTGTAAACCTCTGTAAGAGGTGTTTAAAATATTTTAAAACAATGTAATTCCACAAAGTAAATATACAAATCAAATACAAATTTTATTCATCTGGCGCCATCTGTTTGCGCAATTTTGTTTAAAATATCCCACTTTCAAAAATATCCCAGTTTTAATCCGAAAATTTCAGGCCCTTTAAACCGGAGATTGCGTACTTTCACAAGTTTTTCTCCACGTGGAAAGGAGATATTTTTGGCGAAAAGAAGTATCCTATATTGGAATCAGGATGCCAAAGTAACTCCTCACAAAATTTTGTTAAAATCCATCTGGTAGTTTTTACGTGATGCGAACGCAAAGAAAAGCAGACAGACAGACAGACAGACAGACAGACGAGAAAGAGTTACTTTTTATTATATGTATAGACCACTAAATTAATGGGTTTTTCGGGTAAGTACTTTTCTCAATTTCTGATATCCGATTTGTAATTTGCGACTATTACTTTTATTGCTCTAACTAGCCTTTGCTCTCGACTGTCATGATTTCAGACTATCAACGAGTAACCTGCTAACATTTTCTTAAGACTAAGGTTCCTCATAAAATCCAGATTTAATATAAGTCTTCCCAAAAGCCGAATGCTAAGTGGTACTAGACATTTACACACATTATGCGCAAACCTCTCCCAGGTACCGTCTTCAATTATCCTACTTTAGTTTTTTTCTAAGCTTTATGGTATCCAGTGCTGGACAGTCACGTAATATGTGCGCTACCGTATTAGCCTCTTTTTGCCATCGTCCGCATATATAATCTTCTTTGATTTTTTATTTTGTTGATAACTAAAGTCTCCATGTTCTGTCACTAATGTACTTATCCAGCATAGGGTACTTTGGTCTTAGTGCCGAGAGGCTATTGCTTACCTGTTTATATCTGTTTACCTCTTGAGAACTAGTTCGGCCAATAAAAACCGAAGTTTGTTTAGAGTCTGAGCACTTCACCTCTTGTGGGGCTTCCTTGCCATCACTTTCGGATACACACGGTTCTCTGGAAAGTATCCAGAGTTCGCTCGACTTAACTTAGCCACCTTCCTAGCAGAGACAAGTTCGAACTACTAACAGAACACTCGGATAGGGCAAACCATAATAATGTGCCTGTAACCCTACTAAAGGCCATAGGATTGGAGGTTTTGGTTTTTTTATGGTTTGCCCTATCCGAGTGTAACTTTATCAGTAGCAAAACCAAAACGAAATAGATAATTTAGAGAGAAAAAACTATTAAAATCATTTTATGAGCAAAAAAACTACATATATTCTTTTTCTATTGCTGCAGGTTATAATCTCCTATATTTTCACACATAAATAACATTTTTCTTTCACATTTCCCAAGAAAAACCACCAAAAGTCCTTAGATGACAATTATTTTTTCAGTACACCTGGCGTATGTTTCTCTGCACCTTGTGTGGTAAGTATGAGATGGCTTCCTTCCTCATATTTTTAAGAAATATTTATTTTATATTTAAGTTGAAATTTATATTTTCTTTGTTCTTTCATTTATTTGTTTTTTAGTGGGTGTTCTTTGTGGTTACGAAAATAATAATACGCGTAAACAAACCAAAAGTGTTAAAAATAAACTGATAAAAATACTAACAAAATATTATTAAGTCCAAATACTGTTGTCTAGTATTATTTAAGTGATAAATAAAATTTTTTATTTAAGTTTACTCAGTGCAATTTGTTTGTAAGAGGTGGTGAAAGAGAACCATGTTAAAATCGGGTTTCGACAGCAGCGGTCTGTGAAATTTTTAAAAAAAAGTTCGTTGTCGACGAAACCTGCATGTAACGTGGTTTAAACAACTGGAAATTTTTGTAACAGTTTTGTAACAGAGTTAAATTATACGATATATTTGTTTTATATTTTATTGCAGCGAATTGGTTAGAGATTTTATTTTATAACTCAAATCTCCTAACCCGCATATCTTCGATTGACTGGCCACTAACAACTCACATAACTGCGAAAAAGCCGATTAATATTAAAAACATAAACTTTGAAATTTTAATAAAAATAAAAAATTAATAGTATGAGTTGTACACTAAACCTACGCAAAAGTTTTATTACACCAATTAAAAGTTTTAATTAGATTCAGCTACAAATTTAATTCGATTTTTAATTGAGTCAATTATAAATTTAATTAAGAAAAAATAACATAATTTAGGAATTAAATAAATAATGGATAGATTTAAAATTAAATTAAAGTTGCATCGATAACTGATTAAACCTTTAATTGGTGCAAAATTTTTTTCTTTATGAACTTACTGGTGATGTACCCGTACACAACTACTTCAGTAGACAAACAAAGACTTGTGCTGATTAATTGCTGCTTATTTTATCGAGAAATATGTAGATAAGCAGCTTAACATCAGGAACTAGGAACATATGGCTCTAAAATGGATGATAGTGAACTACTTCCCGCTATCTGTACATTCTCTTAAAAGAGAGGCAACTTGCTTCAATGTGGCATCGGACTAACATCAGACACACACACACACACACACACACACACTGCTTTTCTAATTTTATAGATAGAACCTGTCTTATTACAAAAGGTTACGTTTGCTTGTTTGTTTTGCTATAAGGGAAATTCACTTAGAGGCGGTTAGTAAGTTATCGACCACAGTCTTGTTAAAAGCTTTTTTACGATTCCTTGCAAATGGTACCAATTTTGTAGGTGCTTCTATGACATTGAAAATCGAATTCGAGATTTTTTGCGGAGTGCAGGCTCAGAATTTAACAGTAGTTATGCGAACCATGGTGTGAACTGGCATTTTAACACGACTAGTGCACTGCACATGAGAGATCCAGAGAGTCACATGTACTTTGAAGCATACCTTTGAGGAATTTTCCACGTTGTTGACACTAATTCAGTGGTGCTTAAATTCAAAATCTTTGAATCGGTTAACGAGCGATGCTGAGTGTCTGGTTATTTTAACACCAGAACATTTATTAGTTGGAAGTCCGCATTTAACCCCACCTGAAGTTGAAGTTACAGAATCTTCCCTCTCTATATAAAGAACAAAAATATTATTTAAAAATTGGGGACATGGTTGTAGTTCGGAAAGATAACCTACCAACAAATGCATGGCGTTTGGGTGGAGTTGTGAAAATACATATGGGTAGAGATGAATATGTCGAAGTCGTTAAGCTGAAGACATAGAATGGAGTTATTACGAGACTAGTAAAGCTGGTAATCCTTCCTTTTAATATCGGATACTTGACAACATGCGCAGCAGTTGAAAACCATATATAGCGATATCTAACATAGTTGTAAGATACGGATGAAACACGGAAAACTCTGTTTTAAACTAATGAGAAATCTAATGAATATAATGGGATCACTTGCGCCCAAAGATCCATCAGACGTCACTGGCATTGATCTAATACATATATACATATTTTAAATTATAATGAGCTTGGACTTGGAAACTGGCTTCGCCACTTATCTTGTTAGCTTTGGTTTTATACAACAGATTTAGTTTATATCAATACTTAATAGACAAAACTTGATTGTTTGTTATGGTCCCAGGATAAATATTATTTTCGAGATAATGTTATTATTCTGGACCAGACCTTAAAACTCTACGACGCACAGTGGTCAAAAATCTATATCTTTTCATCGGATTCAAATATTTATACGTAGTTTTTCTGTTTTGAAGGTGAGACTTTGGTCTGACTTTGGTCTTTAATTTTTGCTATAAAATGTAAAAATAGACCGATAAGTCCCGGATTACATTATGCAATTTTTGTCGCAGCAATTTGTATGGATGTATACATTTGTTTACATTTTAAACTTCAAAATTAAAACTACGAATGAGAGAACAAAACGAATTTCAAGAGTACAGGCATGTGTGTACCCATTTTAATTCCTCTCCCCCTCTCGCCTACTAATGAAGAATTGCAGCTACAAAAGTTGCATAATGTAATCCGGGACTAAGAAAGAATGTTATGGAGAGTTAAAATACATCTTATTTTTATTTGAATTTTATTATGACAGTAAGGTGATAAACCGTGCTAAAAAAATGTTTTTTTATGTCTTAAATATTCAGTTACACCTATAATTAATACTTAGTAAGTAAGTTTTTAATTTAAATTTTGTCAGAAAATGCAAAACTTTATGGTTACCGATTTTAAAGTTATATTACTCATTTGAAAATAAATGCCACAGTACCTCGAGAGCCAAAATATGAGTGCTCTATTTCAACACTATCACATCGAACAGCTGCAAAATGGACTTTCTCTGTACTTTGTTAAAATTTCCGGGACAGTTCTGTGGGCATATCGGGTAAAAAATTTAACTAATATTTAAAAGTATTTTTATTTAGCACACAATTATCACATAATGTTTTTATTGGCAGGGTCCGCCAAAAGCAATAGGACCCTACACCCAAGAAGACGATTCGGTAAAAAGTTTTTGTCTTTAGATTTGTATTAAGAAGGCCTAAATACTTCAAAAAGCAACGTAGCAAAGCTGTGCAGAAAGTAATTGATTTTTTAAAACTTGTGTATTCATTAATTTGTGCAGAAAATATGGCACCTGGGGTTCAGAAAAATTTTTTCTGGTACCGACGGTCGCAACCCGGCGTATATATATAATGGAGTATAGGAGTGTAGGGAATGGTTCGGACTACAAACTGGTGAAAGATGTATTTCTTGAATTTTTATTATCTTTCAAAGCATCTATTTTTTGTTTTTTCACAGTCTTTCTTATGTTTCAAAATGTAATACATAAAAAGTGGTTTTGTATTTTTTCGATTTACTAAATCCGAACGAAGCTAAAACCATTCCGATCGGAATGATTACTACGAAATCATTTCAATTCCGAACGAAATGTCTGAATTTCGTGAATAAATTAATTTTTTGATAGACAAAAAAATATTTGTGTTGTTAAGTCAGAAAAAATATAACAAAAATGCCCGAAATAAATATCTTTAATTACAGCAGTAAATTGATAAAAATACTTCGCAGAATTTTAATAAAACGATGTCCTAAACAGTTTAAACGGCAAAAAAAACGCAAAATATCAATTCAACGTAGCAAAATTTTTTTCGTTTCAGTTTTCTAGAGAAGCAAAGTACGGCATCAATTCCACTTCCGAACGGAATTAAAAAATGGACTTATACCGCTTTCGAAAATAACAGCTTAAATGTTAATGAATAAACCGACTAATAAATTTAAATATTTATATTAAATTGCACAACTGAAGTTTAAAATCCGAGTAAAGAGTAAAAATCGAAGACATATTTTTATATTGGGAACCACAACAGAATAGAGCATCAATTCAATTATGAAGGGTTTATAAGATTCGGCATTAATACGACTTTACCTAACTGAACTGAACTAGCCGGATATGCATAATTTATTTTTTATAAAGTAAATACATAAACTGAGATTTGTGGAACAAGATTAACGTGAGTACCTGCCATACTCGGCCTAACCTCACGGTGGTCTTACCACCGAGTGATACTTAGGCGTAGACTAGCGCCCCCATTGTGTAGTATAACAACACTTTACGATTGCCACCAATCGCTTTTTGTGTGTGATACAGTCACAATGAGTAGCAATTTATAAAATATGGCGAGCCTTTCCAAGGCAAGCCTAGATCCATATTATAACCTCTTGCTTAGGGGTTTGGAGACTATCCAAACTCCGTCTGCTGAGAGTGCAACAGCACACTTGATCGACCTTGCACCTTACCTACTTAATCGATCTTAAACCACAACCACCACGTGTACCCCCGAAGGGGGCCTCACCAATAACCGGTCACAGAGAGGATAGGCTGTCTGTGGGGCCACCGATTCCCGTGGTACCAGTCCTTTTGGCACTGGTCGGGCCTCGAAGAGAGCCCGTATGTTTTCACACACAGACCTTTTCTTCCAGATTTAGGCTCTAGGAACCCTAGCGTCTGGTGCCCCTATTTTCCCCGAGGGGACCTCGTCAAAGCATTTGCCATATTCCTGCAGTGACAATTGGAACCCCTTGGGGTAACATAAACTGAGATGCAGCATAGTGTAAGGCGGCACTAAAAACGTAAGGGTCTTTGATGTGGATTGCTTTCAAAGCAAAATCGAACAAAATATTGCAAGGCCGCGGACGAAGTGGCGGACACAGCTAGTTTTAAATAAAGGTTATTGTTACTAGTTTAAATTATTTATTATCTTTTCATATAATAAAACGGTGATTTTCTGCCTCTATTTTTTGAGTTCACATCACGTAAAAACTGCTAGATGAATTATAATAAAATTTCATGGAGAGAGTACACGATACACGATCCGTAAAAATATCTCATTACCAAGAAAGAGGGAGAACAGGTAGTAAAAGTTCGCTATTTTACCGATTCAATAGTACTGCAAACTTGGCAGCAACTTATCTTTTTATCAGCGGGTACTTCAACAACAAAACAATATATTTTTTAACATTTTAAGAAAAAATAAAAATCTACGTAATTTTTTGACTGTATTAAAAGCTTTGTTTACTTCAGAAAACGAAAATTTTCAAATGTTTTATAAATACCAAATTTAAAGCTTTATCGTTTGAAATCGAAAGCTACATGTGAGAAGGGTTGTTGTATAAAAACAGACCCTTAGGGTAGTTAGCTTAGCTATAACTCAAAAACAAAAGCTGTTAGAGAAAAAATGATGACGTATTTCAAAAGGGCTCGTCAATTTTAGATAGAAACAAAAAAAATAACACGAAACAAACAAATTTTTTTTTTTTTTGTTGACCAGTGTTATCAATGACATTGCACAGTGGTTTGAAAATGATTTATTTTGGACATAATTCGGTATCTTATGAACCACTGAAGATATCTTAATGAAACGATTAAACAATTTATTTGGATTTATATTCAAAAATGAATCAATAGGAAATATTAAAATAACTTATCGTGATTGTGCATGTCTAGTAACCACATACTAGTATAAAATATGGCATGCAGAAACCCGATACGTTTATTACAAACATAAGCTTTCAAAACAATACATACGCAGCCATTATAGTATACTTATGTGTCTTACATACACGTGTGGGTATGTAAGAAAATATACGTGATGGTGCATGCTCGATCATGAATTGCGTTTACGCTTACGCTTAGTAACAATACTAGCAAACATGTTTTTAAAATTAAGATTGGACATGCAGAATCAAAACCACTTTTATCACGTACAGCTTCTATGTAGGTATGCAAATATACAAGATTGTGCATGTTTGGTGTAACTTGCATTATAACAAAAATAAACTAGTATTTAATTGATTGGATTTTTTCCGCCAGTAAATGAAATACTGTGGTCATACCTTTCGGTGAAGACCGAAACTTCACTGGCTGCTGGTTAGGTACGTTTGGTGAGCGCCTTGGATGTCAAGACATAATTTTCAATCCGTGTTTAAAAGAATATGACAATAGTATGAAACAAACAAACTATTTATATTGTAAAAAGCATTAGAGATGTTTATGTTTTTCGTTTCTATTAATACATACATATGTATGTATGTGTGTATGTATGTATACTTCGTATGTATGTACTAGATGTGC